>JARHVA010002858.1:2077500-2187500 GCA_037957365.1 Torreya grandis
ATAATATACTATTGTAATGAACTAAATAAATATTATCATCATGTATATAATATACAAGTATAACTAACTCAACAAGTTAACAATCATGTAAATAAAAAATACATAACTATCCATATATCAATATATAAAATCTAGCTTAACTAAAATAGTAATTATATAGATAATAACCATAAAATCCATAAATCAATAGGTTATTAAGTGTAGAGAAGATTCAGAATGTAGCATCCTTCCCCCTAAAGTTGGTGATCATTCCAATGACACTTATCCCAATAATAGTTTTAAAATTAAACATTATTAAGTATAAAATTAAATAATATCCAACAACATATTAAGTAAACAAATATGGAAAAATTCTATAAAATTCATTATAGTCCTCCCAGTTGATACTATCTTTATAATATTGGTCCCTTTAGACCTCTCATTGTGACACTTATCTATTACACCAACTAAGTTTGTGAGTGTCAATAGTTCTTATTGGCTCTACTATGACCACCCTAGGATGTATAACCTATAAATCATTCTAATCTAATACATGATAAGGATTAGTAACATGATTTTTAAGATAGGACACATGGAAAAATTATGAAAAAGAGCTAGAAATGGTGGAAAAAAAAGCCTATATGCTACAAGATTGATGACTTACAATACCTCAAAGGGTCCCACATATATTGGTGAAAGCTTCATTATTTACCAAACCTAATAAAAATTTTCTGAGGCTTAACCCATAGAAATAATTTATCAACAATAGAAAACTACCTTATAGTTCTCTTCAGATCATCATAACATTTATGTCTATCATTGGCCATAGCCAATCTCTACTTGATTATTCTAACTTGGTCTTCCATCTCCACAAGCATTTTAGGTTCAAAGACTACTTTTTCTTCCAACATATCCCAACTAATTGATGTTCTTCTCCTCCTTCCATATAATGCTTCAAATAGTTCCATTTTCAATTATAATTAGTATGAGTTATTATAGGAAAACTCAACCAATTTAAGATACTCCTCCTATATGCAATCAAAATTGCATGATGTACATGAATTAATCCTAGATCAGATAAGATAGAACACACTTACACTTTTGATTGGGTATACACTTGTTAAGCAGGAGCATGACCAATATGGGGATACATTAGACCTAATTAGGGGATCAATTATATCACTTTTCATAACATATCATGATAATAAGGGTTCCAAAGCCTATAATCTAACATAATCACACAATAACCCTAAAAGAGTCTTATGATTTGATATTTCACTTATGATAATAAACAAAAAAGTAAACTATTTTAATAATAAGAAAAATAAATTAATATTTGTACATGCCAAATCTTATGGCACAAAGTGGGGGTCAAAACTAATAAACAACTAAACTAAACATGCATAAGAGACTTATACTCATGTAAATGTATATGAAATCCTAATACATGACAGAAAATAATACATACTACATTATCTATCTACTCTTATAAAGGAGAAATAAAGTTAGGAATACTTACCTTTGAAGAGGAGCCTACCAAGCCTCAATCTCTCCCTTGGATAAGGTGCTTCACAAGAGATTGTTGTGGTTGTATGGATAACCAAGATAAATAAGTGCTAGGCTACATGGCCTACCTAAGCATACAAAATAATTCTCCATAAGATAAGATCAGAGATCCAAAGAAAGTATTGAAACCTAAAGCTTTATTCCTCAGTTATAATGGTTAATAAGTAGATATTCATTCACACTTCCTTGATTTCCTATTCTCTTCTTATCAAATGGTGGTAAATGACCTTGTATATATAGTGGTAATTTGCCTAAAAACTTTCAAGCATTTTGGTTGTACTAGGTTGACCAAGTCAACCTAGTACACTTTTGGGATAATGCCTAAAGTATGTGTTAGGTTAGATAGTATGCTAATAAACCAAAGGAGCTAAAGTGCCTCTAGAATACACTACGTTGACAAGGTTAACCTAGTGTATTAAAGAGGTCAAAAGGATAACAAGTCAAGAAATGAGGGAATAAAACATGATAATGACTAGCATGGATAGGAAAGAGAAGAATAAGCTTAAGGTTCAAGGTTTTAGGAGACTAGAGTGTAAATGGAAAATGACAAAAAGAACAACAATATTATGAATCACCAATGGTCTATCCACCCCTTTCTCGATGTACCCATTAAGACATGCACTTAGAGAGATTGAGACTTGATAAGTTTCTAAAAGATACAAAGTGTCAATAATCAATAAAAGTTTGAAAATATTATGTGTATACATATGCCCCAACCAAAGTTCATCATGTGTCATATAAGTGCAACACAGGATGGTGCTTTGGAAATAGAACATGATAACCCACAACACTGATGTTAAGTATGGTGAAATAAGAATAAACTAAGATAAATAAAAGGATAGTTTTGAAAAACACATACCTTTAACTTACCTTAATTTTGTATATAAGGAAGAAAACTACAAGAAAGTAAAGGCATTTCATGTAAAGAACACTAAGTGAACCAATAGAATTTATTGCAAAAAATAGCAAAAAATTACAAAAAATTGGATGATAGGCATAGTATAGTGGAAAAGAATCTCTACATCATCATAAATCTGACAAATTCTATGGTTTGCAAAATAGATGAGAAAAAACAAACATATGAGCAAAATAAGGAATATGAAGGAAAATAATTATAGTAATTTAATTTTAAAAAGAGTTTTTAAATAGGGAAAAAGACAATTCATTTTGAATTTTGAATGGTAAGAGAAGAGAAAAAAGATCTCTAAGACCAAACAAGGCTAGGAAGGTGATGGAATGACATACTAGATGAGGAGGACACCCAGAGACAATAACAGGTGTAATACATGTATGCAACTACAAATATCAATTCAATTTTTGAAATTTATATTGAATTAACTAAATTGTTGGTAAAATTTGATTTTAAGCATGTATACATGTCAAAATTGAGAAAAAATAGATTATAAGTGTAACAAATAGGAAGATGGGAAATGGGTTGGAAGGAAATAGGGAGAAAATAAGAAAAATGCATATTTTTAGAAAAATAGACTAGATTAACACACTGAACCTACAAGGTGAACTAGGTTGACCTAGTAGGTTGAATCAGGGTGAAAATCCATGTGGTCAACCCAGTAGGTATAAATTAACCTAGTGTATTTTGCTAGCTAAGACCAAGTGAAAAAGTGTCCAGTTGGTCTGCAAGAGCCAAAATGGAAACTTAACACCAAGAAGAAGAAGATAAGAGGATAAAATAAGAAATTTAGGATAAAATAAGGCAAAAATAGGGATTTTTTGGTTAAATTAGGTTGACAAGGGAACCAGATTAAGCATAAAAAAGTGTCCAAGAAGCTGAAAGAGGGCTAGAATGGCATGAAATGACTAAAGAAGGGCAAGAAAGACAAAAATAGGATAAAATAGATAAAAATGAATAAATTATGCTTATTTTTTATCAAAATAAAAATGTATAAATAATTTATTATGATTATACGTAACATGGAAGAACTAATACATCCTATATTATTTCTTAGTTGCAAAGATGACCACTATTCTAGATATTGTTGGACATGTCTTGGTTGGTAGATTTGTTAGATACATTGATAAAGGGAGATAGAGTGAGACTAGTAGACATAGGTCTAGGTGGTATAACTAAGATGTGTAGGATCCCCCTCAGCATGGATGTGTTGGTCATGTTATTTGGTTATTGAGAATGAATGACTAACACCTTTAAATGGGAAGTGGATGGGGATGTGATAGAGGTAATTATCACACTAGAAGATGTCCATGCCATCCTCAAACTACATGTAGTAGGAACACTAATGACCATAGGGATACCATACAACATAGAGGAGAGGAGAGCCTTGTCCATGTGGGCTATAGGCTCAAATATGATATTGTCAGGGTGGAGAGTGAGTATGGATAATGTGTATATATCATAGATTCTATATCTTTGGAAGGTAGTGATAATCCTTATGACTTAGTGAGTGCTCTATCACATGATGGATGGAAAGGTACCACTATACATGGTAGCCTTGAGTAGGATGATGTTAGATGAGGGAGCATTACACAATTTGGGCTCTACCATCTAGGTCCATCTAGTTCAAGATATATTCAAGATGTGGTTTAGAGGACATAAGACCATGGGACTAATCATATTATTGATGGAATGGATATATGAGAGATTTCCTATATATCGGCTAGCTAGGATACCCCATATAGTTGATGATAGGTTACCTCAAGTGTAGAGATGGAAGGAGGACCAAGTAGCATGGGACTTACCCCACGTGCTAGTGTTATAAATGGTGAGATGCATTGACATAGTATGGTGACCATATGAGTAGCTTGAAACTACCTAGGAGAGTTGGCACATAGTTAGACAACACTAGAGAGGAGATAGGTGATAAGTCACTATGCATGGTGGAGAGAATGCCACATCCAAAGGTATGAGTGCCAAGGTAGATGGGTCTACCCCATCTAGTGACATTGATATGCATGCTCGAGCATTATACTTGACATGTGAGAGAGCCATAAGGGAAAAGTAGACTCAAACCATTGATAGTGAGACAAACATTAAGGCCACATTAGGAGTAGCCATAGACTAGTTAGGCATGACAATGGGTAGACTAGGAGGATATGGAGGTGGAGGTAGAGATACCAAATGTACCACCAACTTCATAGAGAGATGAGCCATGGCTACTAAGGACATGATAGTGATGGAGGTAGGAAGAGAGAGCAGAGACCATCATCATCCTTGGTGAGTTTGTAGAGGAGCCAAAGGAGAGACATATGAGGGAGAGACTACTTAGGTGTAGGCTAAGATGGATGTAAGCCATGATAACCAGGTTTGAGTTAAGGAGGAAATATATAGAGGAGGTAATAAGAGGTCACATAGATGGGGAGATGATGCTAAGCAGTCACATGGATGGCAAGACCATAAGAGTCAAGACATAGATCGGTATGAATATGGTTGAACTAGTTCTTAAGTTGTTATTTGGTAGATAGATAGATATTATGAGATATGATAGTCATCTAATATCCATTTGGTGTGATTTTATAGGTGTACCTAAGGATGAGGAGGAGAGATGGGGGTCCCTATTTGGGGAAGAAATCCATGGCATCTTACATGAGACTCTACAAATATACAACCCCATGGTATTGGAGGATTCAAGTGTACCATCTACCCCAGCTCAAGCAAGTTGGTTTAGACTAGAAAGAGAGGCTATGAGGTAGATATAGATGTAGAGAGAGAGAAAACATAGCCACTAACAGAGATGGGTATAGGGGAGAAGTAAGCCTAGTAGACCCTAGCTAATGAGAGAGTTTCACATTTAAATATAGTGACACAAATGATGTAGGTATAGATGGTGATGTAGACCCAACTAATGTATGCACATGTAGTGACCCAAACTGAGTTGGTATATGTACAGGTGTAAATAGCACATCTATAGGGATAGGTAGAGGGATTGAGATCTTTGACTACCTCATAACAACATACCATTCAAAGGAGTCATACTGAGGCTTCAAAAGGTAGTGTGGCTAGGCCATGAGATAGGCATGATGGAGCTCAGCCTTAGTGCTAAGGCATTATATATGATTGTATATGGTGTTTAAACTATTGAGATATATATGTGATGTATCATTTTGGCTTATTGGTGTTGGTTGTGTATGTTGTCTTTATGATGATTGTGTTTGTTCACTATGGCTAGGCTATAGATGCTTTAAATATATTTCTTTCTAGCACATATATTCATCTTGTTGTATATGCTATAGGAAATATATGTGATGTGGTTTATTTTCTAGAATTATGGATGACACATGCATGGTTAAAAAGAAATAGGTGAAAAAGGACTTATAAAAATATAATCAATCAAAGAAATGTACTACACACTAGTTCAATATGGGAAATGTGTAATAACATGAAAAATGACTAAGTATAACAATCGAATAAAATGGCAACTAAAATGGTAAAAATAGATTTGTTTTAAAACCAATGTACAAGATTTTTATACCAAATTAAAACAAGTAAAATCATACTAAATATCACATTGGGAAGTATGACAAATAATGTAATAAAATGGAAGGTATGTAAAAGGGCACAAATGGTAAATAAAAATAAATAAAAAATTAAGTAACATCAATTATACTATTTCACAATGGGAAATAAAAGAAAAAAAAAATTCAAAAAATTTGTCTTAAATTGATCATACTAATTCAAGCTGGGAAGTATGATAAATTCAAGAAATGGTTGAAATCTTACATGCACTCAAAAAATAAGAAAATAAAAAGTGAGATAAAAATGAAGTAAGCATATGATAAATATCAAGATGGGAAGTATGTTAAATGACATGTAACTTCATAATCAATTGAATCTTATCTCTTACTTAACACCTGTAATTTCGATGGTGACTTTTTTATTGGAAAAAAATTATTTTTTTAGGAAGGTCAGGTCCTATCCATGGTCTTACACTACAACTCAAAAAATAAAACCCAAGGGGTACCAAAACAACATTGGTAAGTAGAAGGATTAAGAATGGTAAATCAAGGATGTGGGTAAGAGGATGGAAAAGGTGGTAATTTTTGAGGGATATTGGGTCCTATCTGCAGTCTTACAAAGTAACTCACAAATGAAATCCCATAGGGAGTGATCAGTAAGCAAAACAATACTTCCCAAGAGAAAATATGAAGAAAGGGAATGAAAAAAGGAGTGTAAAAATCAAAGACTTAGGCATCTTATGATAAGACCTTCAGAGGTTAAGAAGCATACTAAGGACATGAGAAGACACTAAGTGACTAGTGGTGATCTATGTACAAGGAAAACCTATTCCCTAAAGATAGATATTTTTAGGTAGAAAAGTGTGATACTCAGATCAACTCATGAAGGTAGATTGGTACAAGGAAAATTAAAATGGACCTACCTCCCCATGATGTGTTTCCCACTCCTCAAGACCCCTTACAAAGTTGTTGGTCTAGTAAGAAGATTGGGTACTTGTGTGAGAAAGTAGGCAACACTATTTTTTTTAAATTCTTGTCTTCTAATCTACTGGCTTACCACACCCCAAAGGACCTTGGATCTATTTTTATTCCTATGGAGTTTGAACTTTGACTAGAAGAAGGAGATGTGATTTGAGTCATGTTTTTTAGTGTGAGTAGACTTTTAATATATTCAATATTTTTTCCTTTTATTATCATTGTCTTTTGTTTAATTTTTTTGGATTTTAACTTTATTTTAAAGGATTTTTCTTATTCCTCCTCCTTAAGGACTTGGAATGACCAATCATGAGAAAGCTAGTGATACACATGAATGAGCTATAGGCTAAGACTAAAGGAAGCTAAGTAACCCAAGATAAAACATTGACTAAGACACTTAGGCTAGATAATGAACAAGTACATGATCTCAAGTCTCAACTGTGTATATGTTTAGTTTATAGAAAAGGAAGGAAGAAGGAGATCCAAAGGTAAACCAATAAAAGGAAATAGTAATGAGAAAGATTGTTTGTTAACTACCCACATGGTAAAAGGAGATAATAACCAAAAGGAATAGGGTAGATATAACCAAGTCACCATGACAACTATCTATGAAAAACAAATATAAGAAAGCAAACAATCATGAAGATGTAAGGGAAGAGTTTTGATAAAAAAAAATCTAAAGGAAAGGAAAGCAATGATAAGTGATAAATAACCATGATAAGGAAAAGACAAGTATATGAAAAAATATAAAAATATAAGATAACTATGGTATAATTGTTGATTCTTGAATTTGCACCCTTGAGAAGATACTCAGCTCTCCTCATCCAAGCAACAAAATGGATTCATCTCTCTTGTTGTGGGTGATAATTTCATAGAGATGAATCTCTAGATTTGGGGCTAGATCCCCTTGATGCATATTTTAGATTTGTATTCATACTCTTAAAAACTAAAGGAGATGAAAAGGGTTAAAATAACTAGAATTTAAACCTATTAGACTATGGTGATACACCAAAATATTTTCTCTACTCATATCCTGAACATACACTTGAAACAAGGACAAGTTACAAATACACTTCTCTTAATATCAACTCTCTCACATCAGTGTTTCAACATGGGGTCCAGGAGATGGTATAGATTTAGTAAGGCTTAAGCATTAGGAATTACAATACACTCTATTAAATTATTTGTTAACTGTATCTATAATTTCTTTAAACACTTCTTGCTGACATGCAAGAAGGAAATCACAATACACCAGGTACTAATGAAATTAACATGTGAAGGTAAACATAAATTACACTAGCACAAAACTAATACCAAGCATTTACACTTAATTCACTCATTAAATGAGGTAAAACACTTATTTTTATTGACTTAAGGTAAAATATTGGTAAGAATGTTTCATATCAGGGAAAGAGATCATCAATGAATCTAAAGAATACATATATATAGCATTGAGAAAGAGATCAAGCAAAAGGAGTTCAAGGGTCACTTGGACATGTCTCATCTTAAAGATGGAATAGTTACACTAGATTATATAATATGTTCTATTTTTGGTTATGCCAATAGGATCAAGATACTTCAAACTATGTTTTGCCATAAATGGGTCTATTGGTTGGAATATCATTTCGATGCAAGCTATTCTCTACTGGCTCATCAAAATGTGTAATGGTGAAACAACTTGGACCATTGACCTACCTATTCTTGCTTGTTATGTATGAGCTCTTATGATTCATGGCATTTTTCATTTTGATATTTTTCTCAGGTTCCCACCAAACTCTTTTTAAAGTCCAACAGTTATTTCTTCTAGCTTAGAATTGACATTCTATAGGCCATCATCTTTTGGGTATTTCCTTCAAAATTCTTATCTTTGGCATTATTTCAGAAATTTTTTCTAAAATAATTATTTTAGTCTCTTATTCCTTTCCTCTTAGCATTTTGTCCAGGTGTGACTCTCCTAAAAGAATTCATTCAAGTTTTTTGTGTTTGACAATTTCTCTAAAATAATTCCTCAAACAATATTTTTGAAAGAATTCTTATAGGTTTTCTACAAGTGATCCTTCAGCTTTCTATTTGGCCCTTTTGAAAGGAACACACCATTTGGAATAAATTTAAATGACCCCTTCAATTTGAAATTGACCTTTAGAAAAATGTAAGTGTCTTTCAAGATTTTTGAAATGATCCACTTGTCCCTCGGCTTGAATTCCTTTAGGTTTTTATAAGGGATAATGTCTATGGACTTTTTTCAAAGTGCACTTCATAAAAATAAAAATGTCCTTCAGCTTATTTTAAAATGTCCCTTCAGACTTTCTAAAATTACCTTCAAAGATTTGTAAGTGTCCACTTTTGGCTTGAAAGATTCATTGGGAAAAATGCAAATGATCCTTTGAAGAAAGCAAGTGACCCTTTGAATAAATTTTAAGTGTCCTTTAGAAAAATGAAATGGACCTTTCTTGAAAAAATATATCCTTTATAAAAAATGAAACATACCCTTTGATATTTTTGAAAAGGTCCTTTTTGGCCTAAAAGAGTCCTTCAAGAAAGTTACTTTAGACAAAAAGTTTGAAAGAATTTAGCAAAGGCTTTAGATTAAAAAACCCATAGATAAAAAACTTAAAAGAATAAACACTTAGAAAAAGACCTTAACAAACCCTTTGAAATAATTCATTTCAAAGGACTTATCTAAATGACTAAAAAATAAAGATTTTAAAAGGAAAACACTTGGGTTTTTTACAAGTAAAAGACTTCAACTTTTTATAAGAACACTTCTTGCATACTGGACATGAAACCTACATACTATACTTGGACAAGGTATACATTAAGATGTTTTCTAAATAGGGGGTACCCAATTTTGGCATGAAGGGCCAAAATTTGGTCATCAAATTGGTGACTCATAGGGGTGGTATGCTTGTTATACTAACTAGATCGATAGCCTAAATAGGCCATTGGGCATGGAGTCAATTAAGGACTGAAATAAACTAGAAACCTTGACCATGATTCATAAATTGATCAACAAGACAACCATTGACTACCTTAAACACACAAAGGAAATATAAACATAACAAAGACCAAAGTAAACACACATATGTTACTTATCAGTTAGGAAAAGACAAGACATAATAGAAAGAAAACTAATTATGTACAACTAATCAGATATGCTCTTCCCCCTCTTGGATCAAAGGGAAAACTTCTTAGGTCTCTTCCATGGCAAGAAACTCATGATGTCAGATTAGTGGTTGGTTGGATTAGGAGCTTGGTGACTCGTCCTTCTTTTTTTCCATTTTGATTGGCATGTACACAACTAGACCAGGTGAAAACATATATCCAACATAAATGTACTAATATTTCTATTTGAAACATGCCACATGTTGGTCCTTCATGATAGTGTGGTCCATCAATAGATCAATGGTTGTTATTTCATCATCATAGGGTTCATTCATCTTATGGCCCTCTTGAATAAGGGTGACTAGTGTGATGTTTGAGTTGAGACAAAAAATTTATAGCTCATTCTAGAAATCATAATTTTATTTCTCAAGAAATCCTTCAAAGCCCCTATCAAAACAATCAGACCTCTCTCCTTTTTGCTCAAAAATAGAAGTCTCTAGCTACTTGATAACATGTTCTTCAACCTCATTCAACTCAGGTCCCATGGCTTGGTCATTATCTCCTTTAAATAAAAAGGGAAAACCATTAAACAAAGGGGAAGAGAGATCACCATTCTTGCATTCTTCATCATCAATTACTATGGATTGTTCACTATCTTCATCATGACCAATAGGGAGTTCATCAAGTAGAGATAATGAAACCTCATCATGTCTACAAATCTCTATACCTGATACCTTCTTTACACTTAGATTATCTTCTTAACCTTTGAATTCTAAATTTTTTTCTTTCACCTCACACAATACATTCTCTCTTTCCTCCAAGGAGAGGGTGGGAGGGTAAGAAACATCCTCAGCTAGTTTGAAAAACATTGGGACATTTTCATGCTCTTTTTTCCATCTTGTAATCACCATATCAAAGCTTGGAATTTTTTTATCACATGAACCTATTTCATATTTAGTAGTAGGAGAATGAATTACCAAAGTAGAATCTTTATCCACAAGAGTCTCATCAATCTCTTCATTCCTCTCCTCTTTAGGTTGTGTTTGAATTTGAATAACATCCTTCCAACATGCAAAATTAATAGGCAAAGTTTTTTCTATCTATTCTTCTTCAAAATTTTAGGCTAATTCATGATGAACACTCCTCCAACTTAGAATCTTAACATCATGTGTCTCCTCTTGATGATAGGTAGTAAATTTATTCACTTTCTCAAGGCCTTGAGCTAGTTCATGATAGACTTTTCTCCAAGTTAGGATCTTGACAATAGATTAAAGGGATTGAGGAGGTTGAGGGAGACTAGGAATAGTTTTCTATACATAGGAGGGTTGGTTTGAAGATAAATGTGTTGTTTTCTAAAGGAAATGAGATGGCTTTCTTATAATGAGGGCTCATAATCTAGGAATTTGGAGTAGTTAGTTTCCATAGAAGGTTGACCCAATATCATTTTTGTGTTGAAGTGCTAAGTGCAAAGGATAAATATCAAGATTAGCTAATGCATTATATGATTTAGAAGGTTAAATAATTTTATTTTTATGAGTAAATACTACTTGATAAAAGGGATTTGGTGTATAGGGGAAGGGTTTCTTTTCTCTAGGAGGAGGTTATTTTGGGATGGAAGAAAGGATACAAGGATGATTGCCTTGAGTGAATTGGATTCTCCACCTTACCATTTTCTCTCCCATGGATTGCATGACTTGAGCTTGATAAAATAAGCATTCTTCCTTATACATAAGCTCTTGCTAATATCTATTTCACTCATTCAACTTATCTATTTCTAACATTTGCTTCTCGAACTCTAATATTGTCTCCCTTACACTATTGGATTTGCTAGAAGTATAATTAGGAGGGCTAATTGAGATGATTACATAAATGGTCTAAACTTGATCAAAAATATATGAAGGAACACAAGATATGTACTTCTCAATAATTGGATTATATATACCAAATATGATTTCTTGATGCACTAGGGTTGCTTGACCAGTTGATTCAACTCAAAGTCACCATTGGTGTTGATTGAAATGCCTCTAAAAGGCTGATTGATTGAAGAACACACCAATTATTCTTTACCTCCTTAGACAAACTGTCCCACCAGGCATGATAAAAAAATTTATGTTTGGATTTGCACCCTTGAGAAGATAATTATCTCTCCTTATCTAAGTGGCAAAATGGAATCATCTCTCTTGCTATGGGTGATAATTTCATTAAGATGAATCTCTATATTTGGAACTAACTCCCCTTGATGCACCTTTTAGGTTCGTATTCCTACTATTGACAAATTAGTAAGATGAAAATGTTAAAATAACTAGAATTAAAACCTATTATATTGGGGTGATGCACCAAAATATTTTCTCTACTCATACCATAAACATACACTTGAAATAAGGACAAGTTACCAATACACTTCTCTCAATATCAACTCTTTCACATCAGTGTTTCAACATGGGGTTCAAGAGATGGAATAAATTTAGGAAGACTTAAGAAAATGGTGTTCCATGACACTCTATTTAATTAGCTATTAACTATATCTAAAATATCTATAGACACTTCTTGTTGAACTACAAGAAGGAAATGACAATACACCAAGTACTAATGGAATTAACATGCGCAGGTAAATGGAAATTACACTAGAAAAAGACTAATGCCAAGCATGTACACTTAATGTACTCATTAAATGAGGTAAAACACTTGTTTTTATTAATTTAAGGTAAAATATTGGTAGGGATTCACCATACTAGGTAGAGAGATCATCAATTAATCTAAAGATCACACACACACACAAAACACACACACACACACACACACACACACACACACACACACACACACACACACACACACACACACACACACACACACACACACATCCTTGAGAAAGAGATCGATCAGAAGGAGTTAAAGGGTCACTTGGACATGTGTCATCTTGAGGATGGAATAGTTACACTAAATTTAATAAGATGTTCCCTTTTCAGTTATACCAATAGGATCAAGATACTTTGAACTATAATTTGCCATAAATGGGTCCATTTGTTATAATTTCATTTTGATGCAAGTTGTTCTTTACTAGCTCATTTAGTTGTGTAATGGTGTAATAAATTGGACCATCATCCTAGATATTCTCACTTGTTATGTATCATATCTCAATATTCATGCCATTTATCATTTTCATAGTTGTTCTCAGGTTCCTTCCAAACTCTTTTTAAATTATAATGACTATTTCTTGTAGATTAAAATTGATGATCTATGGGCCATCGTCTTTCAGGTATTTCCTTTATACTTCTTGTCTTTGGAATTATTTTAGATAATTTGTTTGAAAGAATTCTTTTAGGCTCTTCCTCCTTTCCTCTCAACATTTTGTCCATGCATTATTCTCTCGAAATAATTTTTTTGGGTTTTCTTCAAGTGACCCTTTGGCTTTCTATTGGCCATTTTGAAAGGATCATACCCTTCATAAGAAATGTAAATGACCCCTTAAACTTTAAAGTGACCTTAAAAAAAATGAAAGTGTCCTTTGATATTTTTAAAATGATCCACTTGTCCCTCAACTTAAATTCCTTTGGGTTTTTGTAAGGGATAATTTCTACAAACTTTTTGCAAAGTGACCTTAAAAAAAATGAAAATGTCCTTTAGCTTGTTTGAAAACATCCCTTCAAACTTTTTGAAATGACCTTTGAAAGATTTTAAATGTCCACTTTCACCTTGAAAGAGTCCTTTGGGAAAAATACAAATGATCCTTTGAAGAAATCAAGTGACCCTTCGATTAAATTGTAAGTGTCCTTCAAAAAAATTAAATGGACCTTTCCTAAAAAAAGATACCCTTTAGAAAATGAAACATACCCTTCAATATTTTTGAAAAGGTCCTTTTTGGCTTGAAAGAGTCCTTTGGGAAAGTTAATTTGGATAAAAAGTTTGAAATAATTCAGCAAAGGTTTAGACAAAAAACCCAAAAGAATAAACACTTAGTAAAAGACCATAACAAACCCTCCAAAAAAATTCATTGTAAAGGACTTAGCCAAAATAATAAATAATAAATATTTCAAAAGGAAAACACTTGGGTTCTTTACATGTCAAAGACTTCAAATTTGTATATGAACACTTCTTTCATACTAGACATGAAACCTACATACTAGACTTGGATAAAAGTATAAACTCAGATGCTTTATAAATAAGGGGTGCCCAATTTTGGCCTGAAGGGCCAAATTTTGGTCAACAATAACAAGAAGGAGATACATGATATATGATAGAAAATAATTTGACATAGTGTCAAATGATATAATCAAAAATAGAAATAAGATTAGATCACACATCTAATCCATTTATAAATGATAAATCACCATGATCATAAATAATAGTAAATATATCCACACACTTTATCCAAGACATTATATAATTCTCTATGAAGTTAAATATGAACTACTACCAATGTCTCTTCAATCTTTCCTAAATACTATGCAAATACTTATTTTTTAATCTACACAACTGAAAAAGTAAGAGTACTCATTGGATCATGTTGAGGAGGTAAATTAGGAAAAGGATGGTTAGGAAAATGTGTGGGAACAATATCTATGAGAGATACAAGAATCACTAGTGGAAAAGGATCCATAGGTGAAGGAGGGTCCATGGGTGGAGAAGGAACCATAGGTGGAGGGACAGAAGGTGGTGAAGGGACCATAGGATGTGTAGATATAATATAATAAGGGGGAGACTTATTTTGAGAATGAACTCTGGGAAGAATGGTATAAGGTCCAACAATACTTATAAGGTGATCTTTAAGATACTTTTAAAATATATGACAATGATTGGTGTGATGTGTGCTGCATTGGTGCGATAGATAATAACTCTCACCATACTAAGTTATATATTCAAAAAGGATCTTTGGAGGAGGTATGGTAGTGTAGATTGATAGGGAATAATGATGCAAGGTATGCATATATTGTCTCAACTTATGATAATGGGTATAAGAGTGATTATCTATCCCATGAAAGAAAAAAATATACTTATGAGTATTTTTAGGAGAAACACTCATGAGAGGAGATGTAACAAGTGTGGAAGAAGATAGAGATGGATCATCAACCCATTTTGTTGGCATATGATCCATCATAGGTAAAGGAATCAAACCATCACCAAGATAAGGTGGTGATGGAGAGGGAATGAAACTAGGCATAATAGAAAGAACATTAGTGGAAGAAGCAAGAGTAGCCTTGACAATAATGGAAGCAACAATAATAACTAGTTCTAATATAGGTTCTAATGTGGGAGGGGTAGGATAAATAAAATGTCTAAGGAGGGTTACACTAACCTCTAGGGTGAACCAATGATGGGAGTTATGGAACCTAGAACAATGGTAACGTTCAATCATAACATGATCTATGAGCATAGTCCTATGGGGCTCCTCATAAACTAGAGGTGTCAACACCATCTCTACTCTATGATAAAGATAAAAAATTCAAGAATCAAGAAATATAAATGTTTTAACATGAGAAGATGCACAAAAATAATCTATTAAAAAATAGTGATAATGCACAATCTCAACATCACAAGCTTGGACAAGACTGCCTAATAAAGGATCATCTAAAAAATAGCCATCATCATAATCTAGTGTATGAATATCAATGACACAAGTTGAATTAACTTTTTCACCATAATAAGCATGATTAATAAAATGTTGAGTCTTATATAGGAATATGTGAATGTCATTGCAAAGAGGTTTTCAAGAATGAGATTACAAGGAAGTAGGAAGCTATAAGGTGAGATGAGGTGTGAGATCAAAATTTTTTATCTTTAATTTAATCTCATTGGGATCATCATCATCAGAGTCTTAAAGGTTGGGAATAATCTTACCAATTAGTTTAGAATTCCCATTTTAATCTCTAGTTGAGTTAATAGGAAAAAATTAACATTGTGACTCATTGAATGGAATGTTAGGCAAAGGCTCAAGAGTAGGAATCTTGAAAACACCATGATCTTGGAATTGTTCAAAATTTTAAGGATTAGTATCTCATTGAATCTTGTAAATAACTCCATTATGAGGGTATTTAATTCATTTTTAGGTATAAAAATCAGTATCTCACATACAATGAGTCTACGACCTACCAAATAAGATGTTATAAGGGGAAAGTTAAAGATCATCACCCTTATATGAAATGTGATAGGTGGGATTGTAATGAGAATCCACACACCCAAGAGGAGGAATTTGAATTTTATAATATTCTTAGTAGGTACTACATGTATACTTAAGATTGCATTCTAAATATCCAAGGGTTTTAATAAAATTAATATAAGCAACACAAGTGTCAGAACCCTCATCAATCAATGCTCATTTAACTTGGATATCACCTATTTGGATGCTAATAAATAAAGGAGGATACTTTGCATGAAGTATAATATTGTTGGGAATCATATATGTGATGGTAAATTTCAAAGAAAGAGAATTTTTGATAGTTTCATTAACATTTATGTACATCTCTTCACATTGTTTCAGGATACTATCCTCAAAAATAGATAAGGTTGCCTCCCATCCTAAAAAAGGAGGATGAGGGACATTCATCTCAAATAATAGTTGCATAAGATGGTTTTGATGATGGGGAGAATTCCTCATAAGCTCAATAAATGTAATTTGATATGGGAGATTAGTGAGCTTCGTAATGGGATCCCACTCATCATAACCCATGAGCAGATTATTAGATATAGGTGTGTAATGATTAAGGATGTCTTCAAAAGGAGGAAATGAAGAGGATTTAAATTTTTATTGATAAGAATGAGAAGGTTTATAACAATTTTTAAAGCATTTTATGATGAATAATAAGTTGGTTTAGATTGATCTTGAGAAGTATAAGAAGTGTTAATAGAAGGTTGATGATCACTGGAAGATTGATTGTCATTGGTATTAGAAGATGATGAATAATGGTAGAAATAGAATAGGATGTGTTATCCAAGGGATAATCATAAATTGGACCATCATCAAATGTTATGAGATCATATTTCCCCAACACATTAAAATGAGTTAGAGAGGAATCTTAGATAACATGGTATGCCTTAGAAGGAGGCACGGTATAGATAGGTTGAAACTCAATGAAAGCCACCACCCTTCGCATATTAGTCATGTTAACCACATTTTAATCAAAATTTACTTTGACAAGACTTTATTTATTATTGGTGGAAGGATTGGGATTATATTTTATTTCTTGGATAGGTTGATGATTAGGTAAATAATCTTTATAGATAGTTGAATGAGCATTTTATTGATTCAAGGCTTGAGCTTTATCATGCGTTTTGTAGTCCTTGAAAGCAATTTTGTAATATTGTTGATGATTTTTAGTGATAAAATCATGATCAAAATTAGGTATAATAATAAATTTCATAGATAAATTATGAATCTATCTATAGGTCTCATGAGAGTCACCCCAACTAACATGAAACCAACAAAACTTGCTAAGATAATACTAGGTTTTCATAAGATGAGTAGGGTCATTTTCTTGAGGAAGAGGCCTAGGTAGATGCTTAAGCAATTCAGATAAGGAAAGAGGTTTATGAAAATTAATGTTATTTGTTGAATATAAATGAGGATTATTATATTGTTGAGAAGGATATGTTTCTAAAGAAGGGGTTGGAATGACAACTTGAACATTATGAATGGTATCATATAAATCAATAACACCATCATTAGTAATATTATGATTTTTGTTTTTAAGTAATAGATGGGAACCCATGGAATGTTGAGGTGGATTGAATTTATTCATAAATAAATCTTATTATTTAGCTTGGTTAATATCCTCCTCTAAGGTACGTGAAGAGAGGGTACGAACTCGATATTATAATTTAGGATAAAGAGAATTGCTAAAGAGATGAGATAGATTATCATCTACAATGTTATGATCACATTTGTTTGACAAAGTCTTCCATAATTTAATAAAGTCTTGGGTGGTTTCATTTTCATTTTTTTTGAAATTGATGAAATGGGATAAAGTGTTTTCATGAAGATCACTAGTTTGAAATTCTTGTACTAAAGCATTCATAGAATCCTCCAAATTAGTAATAGAATGAGATCTAATTTGATTATACCAGTCCAAGGCATCAATAGTGAGGGTTTTGTCATGGATTTTGTTATCATCAAAGGTTTTTAATTTGATCCAATCCTTATAAATATTTCCAAATGTCTTAAGATGAAGGGTAGGATTGGTTGATCCATTATAAGATATTGTAGGTGTTATACCTCAAATGTCAATGCTAGCAATTTGAGTAGTAAGAGGTTCATTTTTTAGATGATTGATGACTTTGTTGACTAATAGAGGTTGATGAATAATATTTAATTGGGAATATCAAAGAGGGTGAGGAGGAACACTTTGGTTATGTGTGCCCCAAGTCATTGGTTGAGGATTGAAATGAAGATTAAGAAGGTGGTTTTGCATTGGCATAATTTGATTCATATTATGAGCTTAGAATGAGTTCATTTGATTGAGAGTTTGAAATAATATTTGATGAGTTTTATTAGTGTTATTAGAATTAGTATTGGCATTTGCATTGGTATTAGTGGCTTAGGTATGACTATTAATGCTGACATGAGTTTGAGAAGAGCTATGAGAATTTGAGGCACTAGTGGCAAAAATTGCTTGTGAAGCAAAAATGGACTAGTAAATGGTTGAGAGGAAAAAGCACTATAAGCATGAGTGCCTTGGGTAGAAAATAATGAACTATTGGAAGGATTAAGGATAGTGGATCTTATAAGAGGCCCACTCGATGTAGAACTAACCATGTTAGTTGAGATACAAGGCATGGAGGTAGAATAAGTTAAAGAAGAAGATGTCATGTCATAATAAGGATTAAAGATTGAAGGAAGAGGTTGAGAAGTAAAGAAATTAGTACCTCTAAATCCAACTAATAAATTGGAAATAGGAGAATGAGGTTCTTCAACTTGATGGATAATCATGAGGTTATAGATGGTGGAAGGATCTTTCCCTTTATGTTAAGGGAATTTCATGATAAAGAAAAACATTTCAGGAGTATAGTGTAATTCAAGTTGATAATTTAAGAGAAGAGAAGGGTTTTTTTATAAATAGGTATGAGGATTCCCATAGTTTATTGTATGGTTTGTAATATGAACATTACTAGCATTCTCAAAAGGAACTTTACTTTGTCTATGAGAGACCCTATTAGGACTGGTAAATTCCATCATATCTATTGATGAAGCTTCAGTATTATCACCAAATAGAAAGGTCATGATGAAAAGGGAAAGAAGAAAGATGAAAAAGAAAAGAAGTCATAAATTGATTAACATAGAACTAGGTTGACCTAGTGCAAAAATAGGGACTAAAAAACTTCATAGGGTCCATAGGATTGACCTAGTAAAAATAATAGAGACTAGTAGAAAAGGGGAGAAATCTTGTAAACAATGTTAGGTTAACCAAGTTGACCTAGTGTAGTATACAGATGTTGAAAAATGTGTTAGGTCAACTAGGTCAACCTAGTACAGTGAAAAAGAAGTAAAATAAAGAATTAATCATAAGTTTATGAAATGAAAGAAGATAGTTTGTAGTTAATATAAGAAAGTAAATGCTGAAAGTAAATAGATAGTTAATTAAATTGATGTTGGTCAATCTAATTGATCCACAAAAGAAAAACCTTGCACCAATGTTGGCTAATGAAATTTCTTACACAAATAATTGAGTAAAAAGCAAGCAAACAAATTGAAAGTAAGACTAGATAATTTGTCAACCTAAAATGTTAATTATATTCTTAAGAATAATTTTAAATAATAGGGAGTTGGAAGAAAGCAAGGTATTAGATAACAATATATGGATGGTTTTAGGTGAGTTTAGGATGATAGAGACTGTAGTGGTAATGATATAATCTCGATATTGGAGCCCACCCCCTCACTTCACACACTATAGTGATAAGGGTGTTAGGGGCTTAGCTAGAATATACCATTAACCATGCTTTATACTTGACTAGAGAATCAAGTCAAATTCCCCCTTGGTGATGAAATAAAAGTATGTTAGCCTAAGTAGTTAAATTTTAAAATACTTGTTGATGTTATATGATTTGGCCATGTGTGCATAAAATATAAATAATGAAACTAAATAGTTAATTAAAAACCTCTAATTAGACTATGTAAACTATTCTAAGAATGCAAATAAATGAAAGGAAAGATGTGATTAACATACAAGGTGAATTCCAACTTTGAAATAATGTATAGTGAGAACACTATATGCATGACATACAAAACTAGGTCGATAGGGTCGAGCTAGTACTACTAAAGATAGGGTCTAGAAAACCTACGAGGTTGACTAGGTCAACCTAGTTGTTTTAGATAACAAATAAAACATAGAACTAGGTCAACTAAGTTGATCTAGTTCATTGTGTAGAGGTAATTTTGAAGGATAAAAACTTGAAAGGAAAGTACAAAAAAATAAAGATATAGAGAATAGAAGTTTGACATTGATGGTTCAGAGATGGAAAAGAAGAAGATTGCTGATATAGAACCTTGGAGAAGACTATCAAAATCCTTCAAACTGGGTTGAGCTGGTCAACTAAGAAATATATAAACTTGCTATAGAATCTATAAAAGTGCTAAAAATACACTAGGTTGACCTGATTGACCTAGTTTATTGAATTAGAAGCTTAAAAATATATTAGGTTAAGCTTGTCGACCTAGTAGGCTAATCTAGAAATCTAAAAAAATAGAACCTATAATAGATCAAGTTGATTGATTAGGTTGTATAATAATTTAATACAAAGTGGATGAAAATGTATTGTTGACCTAGTAGGCTAAATTTAAATTTTGAAAAGTTCTAAAAAACCTATATTTGGTCAAGATAATCGATCTAGTTACATGTTCTTGTGCACAAATAAAAATAACTGGGTCAACAAAATTAAACTAATGTGTCAAAATATATGATATAAATGATGATAAAATATAATGAAAATAAGTGAAATAAATATTTCAAGGGTTAGTTTCACATTGATTTCACTAGTATGTATGCAATCATAATTACATGATGTACATGAATTAATCCTAGATCGGATAAGATAGAGCACACCTACACTTCTGATTGGGTATACACTTGTTAAGCGGTAGCATGACCAATATGGGGATACACTAGACCTAATTATGGGATCACTTATATCATTTTTCACAACATATCATGCTAGGAAGGGTTCCAAAGCCTACAGTCTAACACAATCACACAATAACCCTAAAATAGTCCTATGATTCGATATTTCACTTATGCTAATAAATAAGAAAGTAAACAATTCTAATAAAAAGAAAATTAAAATAATATAGTGCATACCAAAACTTGTGGCATAAAGTGGGGGTCGAAATAAATAAATAATAACTAAACTAAGCATGAATAGGAGACATATACTCACGTCAATGTATACAGAATCCAAATACATGGAAGAAAAGAATACATATTACATTATCTATCTACTCTTATAAATGAGAAATAAAGTTAGGAATACTTACCTTTGAAGGTGAACCTACCAAGCCTTAATCTCTCCCTTGACCAAGGTGATTTTCAAGAGATTGTTGTGTTTGTAAGGTAACCAATATAAATAAGTTATAGGCTACATGACTTACCTAAGCATAAAAAACACTTTTACACAAGATAATATTGGAGCTCCAAAGAAAGTATTGTACCTTAAATCTTTATTCCTCAAGTAGATTGGTTAATAAGTAGATGTTCATTTGCACTTCTTCATTTTCTTATTCTCTTCTTATCAAATCATGGTAAATGACCTTGTATATATAGTGGTAACTTGCCTAAAATATTTTAGATATGTCAATTGTACTAGGTCAACTAGGTCAACCTAGTGCACTTTTGAGCTAATCCCACCTAAGGTCTATGCTAGGTTAACCAATATGATAATAAACCAAAGGAGCTAAAGTGTCTCTAGAATACACTATGTCAGCCAAGTCAACCTAGTGTATTAAATAGGTCAAAAGGATAACAAGGCAATAAAGGAGGGAATAAAGCATGATAATGACTGAAATGGATAGGAAAGAGAAGAATAAGATTAAGGTTCAAGGTTTTAGTGAACTAGAGTGTGGATGGAAAATGTAAAAAGTAACAACAATCTTATAAAGCATCAATGGTCTACCCACCCCTTTCCTAGTGTACCCTTTAAGGTATGCACTTAGAGAGATTGAGACTCGTTAAGTTTTTGTAAGATACAAAGTATTAATAATCAATAAAATTTTGAAAATATTATGTATACACCTCCTACTTGTATTGCTTATCCATGTAATACATTCAAAGGAGATCTTCTAAAACTTGGTTAGCCCTCTCTATTTTTCCATCTATTTCCAGGTGATATGCGATACTGAAATTCAACTACATTCCTAGAGATGAATTCAAAGTCAACCAGAATATATAAGTCATTCTTATATATTGATAAAAAATGATATTTTATAAAAATCCATGTAATTAGTTCAATTTTTTCATGAATTTCTTCACAAGCATAGGTGTTTCATTTGTCAAATAACCTAGCATAAAGTGAGATAACTTGGTTAGTTTTTCAACTACCACCAAGATCATATCATGATGGTTCCATGATAATGATAAATATTGGAAAGATTCCATGATAATAACCTACCACTTATATTCTGGTATATCATGAGGATATAATAATCCTACTAGATGCACATGCTCAACCTTCACATGACAACATTCTAAATAATGTGATATAAAATACCTTGCATCCTTTTTATTCCCTTTCAAGAAATAGTGAGTTCTTATATTAGACATGAGTCTATTTACTCTAGTATGAGTTGAATAAGGGGCATTTTGTAATTATTTTAGCACCATTATTTTCAAATTCTCTATATTAATCACATATATCCTACCATTGTACCTCAAAATACTATCACTCTCCAGCTTGAATCCTTTAAACTTAGGATTTTGAGCATCTTACGATAATGATTTCTTAATTTTATTATAGAATTCATCTCCTAGGGATAATATAATTACTTGATCATGGAAAGTATTCCCAATAGTAGACATGATTGTTATGTACCTTCTATGACTTATGGCATCTTGAAATTTATTTTTTTTGCCCTTGATATATTTAATATCAAAATCATAATTAGATAAGAATTCTAAGCAATATCTTTGACATGCATTTAGGTTTGGTTGGGTAAATATATATTTGAGTCTCAAGTTTTTAGTATTGAGCTCAAATGGTTTTGCCAATAGATAATGCCTCTAAAATTGTAAGGAATGCACTATTGTATTAAGTTTTAGATCATGAGGGGCAGAGTTCAACTCATAAGGCTTAGGTTTTTTGGACTCATATGCCTTAAATGAACCATCTTGCATAATAAATCATCTAAATGCATCCCTAGATGCATCTATGATTATTAATAACTAACCATTAGTATCGGTAACTCTTAGCATAGGTGTTAAATTAGTCCTCCTTTTCATGTCCTAAAAGGATTTTTTGCACTTATCTAACCAAATAAAACTTTGATTATTTTTCTAAAGAGAGGTAATTAGGTTACCTATTTTAAATAAATTTGGAGTAAATTTCCTATAATAACCTGCTAATCTCATAAAACTTCTCACCTCATAGACATTTTTAAGTGTTGGACATTCCATTATGGCTCTTATCTTCATTAGACCAACTAAGATTCCATTTTTGGAGATAATATGTCCTAAATATTACACATTCCTCTAGAAAAATGCATACTTGGACAACTTGCCATACACTTACGCTTTCATAATAATTATAAAACTAATTCTAGATGCTAAAGATGTTCTTTCTCATTCTTGAAATATATGAGGATATAATCTAAGAAAAATAACACAAATTACTTTAGATAATCCTTGAAAATACTATTAGTGATATTCATAAATACTTCTAGAGCATTTATTAACTTGAAAGTTAACACTATGAATTCATAGTGCCCATACCGAGTTTTGAACATTGTTTTAAAAATATCTTCATCTCATATTCTCAGTTGATGATACCCTAATCGAAGTTCAATTTTGGATAAATTTTTTCCCCTAACATCTAATCAAAGAGATCATAAATATGAGGTAATATATACCTATTATTGATTGTCACCTTGTTCAAGATCTTGTAATCAATACACAGGTAAAGATTACCATCCTTTTTCTTGATGAACACCACGAGGGCACCCCATGGTTACATACTTATTCAAATTAACTCTTTTTATAACAAATCCTAAAGTTATGTTCCAAATCAACCAATTCCATAGTTTCCATCCTATATGGTGCCTTGGATTGTAGTTTAAGTCCAAGTATTATGTCAATAAAGAAATCAAAATCATGTTTGGGTGGTAATCCTAGAAATTCCTCTAGAAACACATTCTAAAATTTCATAAGAAAAGGATAATCCTCAATGGATAGTTCATTAGATTCCTCCATCTCATTTATTTTGATAATAAAATCTTTACATTATTTTCTCTAATCCTTTTTGAGTTGAATTGCAAAAGTTTGCCTAAGCTTCAAGTCTCTTTTCTCACCCTAAAGTTTTGTCTTATTTCTAGAATCATCTTGACACCCTACCTTCTTGAGATAGTAATCAACCTTAGCTTTATGCTCTGCAAGACAATCAACTCCTAGGATCACATCATATGACCCTAATGATGAAGCATACATATCCACTATTGTAGTGAATTGGGTAATATAATATCATCTTCCACTAGACACTTATCAAACATAACCTTTGATTCATTCCCATATTGTATTAAACATGCATTTTACATAATTCCATATTTTATAGACAACTTATTAATCATTAAAGAGTAATAAAACATTTAGTAGCCATAGTGTCAATCAAAATATAAATTGGATGATCAAACAAAATACATGTCAGTTTAATAAGAGAAACTTGGAACTCAACTTGATGATTGTCAACAACTACATGAATCATCTACTAAAAATTTCCCTATTATTAATAATTTTTAATAAGAATTTTTATCCTTTGATATTCCTTGAGTAAACTCTCTATCATAATTATCACCTTTGTAGATGAATCATCTACCAAGTGGCCCTATCCTATCTGAATGTTTCTTCCCCTTGAAATCTCCCTTGAAATAATTTCTACGTTTCCTATTTCCTGAGCTACTATTGAACTTAGAATTTTGGTTCTTAAACTAGTTCTTCGAGTCTCTACTCCTCTTCCAATTTTTATTTTTGAAAGTCATTTTCAAACCTTCAAACTACTTCTTAAATTTATCTCTAACCTGAGCAAGAGATTTTAGCTTCTACTCTTGCTTAACTACCTTTTCAAAGACTTGATCCATGGTAGATGGCCAATGCACATCCACCTCAAAAATAATTTAGGATTTTAATCCCATAATGAACTTCTTGATTTGAAACCTCTCATCTATTTGATACTAAGGGATATACTGTAGGATCTTAGTGAATTTCTCCCAATATTCATTCAAAAAAATGTCTTCTTACTTAAGGTTCTAAAAATCTATCAACTTTTGATCAAATTATAATTGAGGAAACCACCATGACCTAAACAATGTCACAAACTAATCTCAAGTGGTGGTTCTAGAGTCAAGGTTCATCTTGAGCTTCTTATTTTTCCACCAACTTGTTGCTTCTTTAGAAATATGATATGTTCCCCAAAATACTTTGGTTAGTTTATAGTAATTTTGAATCTCAAAATATTTCTCCATCTTTGTTAGCCACACTTAATCTTGATCTCCCAAAATGGTTCCATCAAACATTGGTGGGTTCACCTTTTTCATATCCCATGCCAACTCTCCAACTACTTGATCTCTCACATCTTGTGGTAATTCTTCATGCCTTTTCTCTTGAGGATTTTCCTACTTAGTAGGATGATCTTCAGGTTCTTCCTACAAATTCTCATGAACATTCCCATGAGATTCTTATTATAGGGCCATGATTCAATCCCTCTTCTCATACATGGATTTAAGGATCTAATATATCTTTATAGCTTTCTTAGTGGAAAATTAATTTGGATATGATAGAGGATCAATTTTGTAAGTACCCTCACCTCCAGGTCTAGCATATACCGTTATTCTTTCTAGTTAACAAGATAATACATTTACATTTTTGGACTCATTAATTCTTAGATTTTGAGACTTAGCTTTGATACCATAATATAACAACCCCACTAGGTTTTATTGGATAAGGTAAAAAAATTAAAACATTTACACAAATTCAATTTATAAAATTCCATCACACTAAATACATACATAGTGATATTTAAATAAATACATTATTTTAAGATAATCAAGATAAAGTTAAAAAGATATTCTATTTAGATAATGATCATAGGATCAATATCAATTATAATGTTGATATAAAAATGAATACTAAATTTATTACATAAAAGTATATTTCCAAATTTAGCCATTAATGATACAATGTTATAGCCAACTACTATAATGTTAAAATATACAAAATAGTATAGTTTTATCATAATACATGTCTTAATAATAATGTAAAATAATTGCATGTTTTAAGAAGAGTTCGAGTCTCAATGAACTCATAATATCCATAAGTAATCATGAGTGTAGTCACTAGTGAAGTATTGCTAAGGGTAGGGTGATCATCATCTGAGTACTTTTCCATATCAACCATGGACCATAGATCCCCCACATAATATCCCAATAAGGGAATGGCCCTCCCTTCATGGATGGGTAGATAATGACAATGATAGAATCAAGAGTGAAAACTAGAGTGCATGTGTTGTAAGATAATTATTACATGAAGTATATCATAAAGATATTTGTTCTGACATGATATCATATTAAATATGTAAACTAAATCAAACAAATGAAATGACAATGTTTGACCATAAACACCACTTTGGCTAAATTATATTGTAATCATTTGATCTCTAGGATCAGTTAATTTTATACATGCCACTCAATTGGATTATTTCATAATGAATTTTTCCCTACTAACAATCAAATTATATGTTAATATAATAAAGTCCCAAAGACATTCATTTAATACATCAAATGCAATGTAATAAATTCAAACATATAATTTATTTATATCAAAATAAAATTAGATATATAACCATATTTTAAATAGTCATAAATAAAATCAAACCATCTAGATAATATTATATATCAAGACATCAAGCTACAAAAATATTAACATGAACTTCTAACCTTATGTTATTTATCCATCAAAAATTGTTTACTTGATTATTAATCTATGCCCATATACTAATAGTACATCAATAAGCTTATTTAAATACTAAAAAACATCAATATGGTTTGTATTTATTCTTAAGTATTACATAATTATAATTTCCTTTGACCATTATACACACATTTAAGTTTAGTCTTATTAATTCAAGTAATCAAATGCACCCAAAAATCTTTTTATATAACATATTAATTGTGTATCTGTATATTCATTTGAGCATATTATATACTCAATTTAGTATAGTATATGGTCTACTATTTATGAATATCATGTATATGTCTAAATATACAAATATAGATAGACAATTATATTAGTTTTATTTCCAATACTCATCAGTATTAACCTTAGTTACTAAAACTGAGTTATTTTATTATATATCCAACTAATAATGCATATAAGTATACAGTATACTCATTTAGGATAATATTTTACCTAAAATTTTGAGTATCACATATACATTAATATGCATATTTAACATACAATGATATTAAGTTATCTCCAATATCTTACCGAGAATGAACTTTAATATTATGGCTAGGCACCATTTCCTTAATCTCTACAACCATAACTTAAATGTTAATAAATCAAATAGAACACAATCATAAATTTATATATCCATGTACTTATATTAACATATCCAAAATATGAATGGGTTTACACTTATATTTCAACAGTTTACAAGAAAATCAATTCATGTTATAAACATAAATGTTTATGGAAGATTTACTTAACCACAATGTATTTATAATAAATTAATTCCTTCTTTGTATTCATACAAAATGAAACTCACTAATATAATCATAAAAAATGATCATTCAACTTATAATCTCCTTTTATGGTTCAAACACAATTAAAACATAATGATATATGTAATTGTAAGAATTATAACCTGAGTATAACACGCACACACACACACAGAGAATATGTGTGTGTGTGTGTGTGTGTGTGTGTGTGTGTGTGTGTGTGTGTGTGTGTGTGTGTGTGTGTGTGTGTGTGTGTGTGTGTAGGATATATGAATAAACCCTTATATATTTATATATTTCTAATCATTCTTAAATATGGGTTTCACAAATGAACCAGAACAAACTTGTGTTATATGTACTAAAATTATTTATTAATTTTATTCATTATAACCCTATACACATAGTTGTTCCCTTTATGGGTTTAATAACTTGGCTTGGTTTAAACATATGTACAATCTATTACATTATATAGAGAAAAGTTTAACTTAATACTAGTTTGAAAAGATTAAATTTTACTCAATAAGTCTAGTCATACCCCAACTTGTGTTAAGGATATTAAAACTTGATTCTATATAAAAATACATCCTAGTATATATATACACACTAGGATGTATTTTTTTATCGAATCAAGTTTTAATATCCTTAATATCCTAGTATATAAATTATATTGAACAATAGATTCAATACTCTATTTAGTGTGTTGAGTTTAATCATAATATGGTTTACATATATATACTTAGCTAACAAATAATTTGGATTTAAATTTTACCTAGGGTTTTATCTCACCCAAAACACACAAGATTTCAACATTTAAATTTCATAAATTATAAATATGCATATAACTCAAAATATTGCTTTGGCAATAAATCCATTTCAACAAGGGTTTACATAGTCATGTATTTGGATTTGTGGATGCCCGAGCCATCCCCAATTATAAATAGATAACCCTAGTTATTTTACTATTAAAAATAACAAAAACAAAAACCCTATTCAATTTAAAATGTACCAAGTCATTGATTTAATTCATACTATGCATATATGAAATTTAATCAATAGGCTAACCTAGTAAAGAAAATCACAATGATGGTAATCTAGAATGATCTCTTCTAATTTTCATCCAATCCTTTATTTTTCCTTCATATTCCATGTACCTCGTAAGGATAATTTACAGTCCTTTTTATCTTCCTACATGCTAATTCCATGCTAACAAACCTCCCATATCTCCACCATAAATCACTATAATCATGATGAGCTTGGTGATAAGTGCTTGCATGAAAAACCAACTACAATATAATAGTTAAGATTAAATGTTTTTACCATATATAGTCAAAATTAAATGCTTGTTTTTATAATGGCTCAAAGAACTCAAGTCAATGCCCATTACAAACTCTAACTTCATGAACTTTCCTCATAATGATCCTTTATAAACATTATGAACAATAATAATATTTTAAACCTTATGAATGTTAACAATGATTTTCACCAAATCTTTTAAACATTACAACTCCAAATAATATTGACTTACCACCAATACTCATTAAAATAATATATCTTCCCTTAACCATTTTGAGTTAGTAAAAAGATTATTTAAACATTAGCACCTTTTTTAAACACTATGATCATGCCTAATAATATCTTGCTAACTATTAAGGTTAATAATCAACTAACACAAAAAATTAGTTTTTCTTTTATATAGCAATGTGTTAGTTATAAACAAGACATTGATATTTCTAAAAGATAACATATTTATATTTGTATCACAACAAAACATTCATTTATTCCAAGTACACATTATGGAAACATCATCACATGAAGTAGGCTATTAATATAACACATATAAGAGTCTAAATCTCACATTAGCAAACACACTACCAAATCAACATGACAATCAACCATTTCCAATATATATAACACAATAATAACTAAAATCATACTATAATCCATCAAATAAAATATTGATCACATCATATTATAATATTTGTGGTGTGTGTAGGTTTCTTAGTTTCCATTTTATCATCCCCTAATGCCTCCATATATGCCACCCTCTCTAATGATGTACTCCCTCCATCATAGTCTTAGGAATGGATGTAACCTACATCCACCTCAAAAGAGTAAAGGTAGTTATCTTGAATCAATATAAAATACATAATATACTGTTGTAATGAACTAAATAAACATGATCATAATGTACATAACATATTATTACAACTAACTCAACAAGTTAAAGATCATTTAAATAATCAATATATAACTATCCATACATCAGTATATAAAATCTAGCTTAACTAAAATAGTAATTAGCCAAATAAAACCATAAAATCCACAAATCAATAGGTAATTAAGTCTAGAGAGGAATCAAGATGTAACACCATGAATGGATTTATGAAATAATATAGGTTCAAAATATATATAATAAATTTTTTAAAGATACATAATACAAGTTTTTATAGACTCAAAAGAATGCAAAAATTAAATGCATGTTTTCAAATATTCAAAAATCAAACATACATTAGCTATTAGCACATTCATAAAGACTTTGGGGGAATATGACATGCATATTCTCTCTTTTTTTCATACTCAAAGTAAAAAATTATACAAACTTGAATGCATGTTCATGTACATATGCAAAATAGTCACAAGTTGAAAATACATTCACAATTTAGCATATAAATGCATAGAAATATATATCATTGACACATATTTAGAGAGGGTATGATACTCATTCATGTTCAAGCTTATTAAAATTTATAAAATTTAAAACTTAAATGTATTCAAAGTTGAAAAATTCATAGTTTCAAAGTTAAATAATCTAATATTCAGTTCAAATAAAATTCTATGAGAAATGAGGTCATCATGGGGGTAGGAATATTTATCATTCCTTTTTAATCATGAAAAAATTAAAATCTAGATTTTTTTAGTGGTGTGATTTTAAACCATGTGATTGATGTAATTTTGAGTCTAATGACACTTGATATCCTTGGAATCACTTATATAAAACCTATAATGGTTCTACTTTTACTAGGATTGACACATTCATTGATATTCATTAATTATGAGGGTTAGGATAATACATCTTTACAACTCAAGAGGTTGATTAGTTATTTAAATTGAGACTTGATAACTCTCAATTCACTATTGATAAAAATTATCCAAGTTATTCACTAAGGGTGATTATTTATCCATTATCAATTACATGTTATAAGGAATATTGGTTTCACCTATATATAGGTGTTTTAATCCCTTTCTCTCTTTTAAAGTTTTCATTATTCAATGTCAATATTTTTCAAATCAGTAAAAAAAAGATTACTTCATGATTAGTTATAAGGTTTGATAAATTTGAGTTCTCTATGCAATTGAAGTATCTACTCAAAGATAAAGTGTATTTACACACTCAATTTCAAATTCTTTCTCATTTAATTTCATTAATTTTAAATGCTCAATCTTCTTAAGATTACCTTCAGACTGTCCCCTAAAAATAATATTTATATCTTATCTACTTTAATAAGTACACACTAAGTAGACAATAGAATAGTGTGCCTCTATCCACTTGAGTTTTACAAATCCCATACCAAATAATGACTATTTTTCAAATTTTAAATCATCCTTTTTGGTCTTACCACATGTATCATAAGGTTGGCTAAAGGAAAATGTCAAAAGACTCACTTATAAACACATGCTTAAAGCCATTCATTTCCACCGATTGTTAATTGGGGTTGGGGAAGGGTGGGAATGTAGATACATAAATTTGGTCACAAGTACTTGACAATGTTAATTCTTGACTCATTCTAAACCACATGACTTAGACATAACTACATTACTCACATTCACAATTCTTATAAGACATTTGTTGATATGTGGGGTTGACCCTTTATTTACCATTATGAGTAGACATAACTCTCATTATCAAACGATAAATCTTATTAATATTACCCTAAATTATCCCCTAAAAATAATTGTCTCTTATTCTCCTCAACATTTCCACCTTAAGTAGACTAAAGCATAGTGTATCTCTTTCTACTTGGGTTGGCCATATCCTATACTAAATAATAACTATTTTACAAATTTTAAATCATCCTTTTGGGTCTTCCCTTCATAAATGATAAGGTCGGCTATTTTTTTCAAAAGGTTCACCTATAAATTCATGTCAAGAATCATTAATTTACCCACTTAATATTAACTTAGTCAAATCATATATACTATTGATCAAATATGCAATACTATACCCAAATTATACATTATTCATTAGGATGAACCATAATCCATGTTAAGATCCTTATAAATTAGGTCAAGATCTATCATTTTCAAGTATAAAATCCATATTCTATTTGAATATATATATTAAAAAGAGTAAAATTGAACATTTAATATAAGTAAGATTACTACATGGGGTTGATTTACCTCATCAGAATGTTGGATATGAAAGCATCAGTTATTCATCAAAGGGTGATTAAGGTGAGAATATCCCATTACACTCCCCTCTTTTTATTGTAGGTTTTCAAGATATTAAAGTTACCTAAGGGTTTAATTGACAAGAAAAGAAAAATAGTGATTATTTTTTAACCAAAATATAAATGTAATATATTTTATTTCTCATAATCCATTGGTGCAACAAGTGCAACAATCTATTTTTAGCATAGTCAATTGGGATATGTTTTTAGTGAACATATTTTTAGCATTGTGGAATTATCTATATAATATAGTGTTGTTCTTGAATATATATATATATATATATATATATATGATTTTTAACTTAAAAAATATACTTTCTCTATCTTTTCCTATTTGACACGTCACTGTCAACTAAGACAAACCCATGATCAACATATTGGAGTACACTACGCCACCATCCACTTACAATAGACCTATCCATAACCTAATTTTTCCATTGATCCTAATATTGAAATTTTATATTAACCTCATATTTTAGTTTTCATATTAAAATAGTCAACAACAAATAATAGATATCATTTTACAGGCTAGTTATATTTCTTATTAGTACTTTACCAAAATATTAACATTCCATATTTCGTAATTTTTCTAAATCAGAATAGTTAAATATTTTATATCTTTAGCATTATAATATTTTGATTTCTATCCCTATATGATACACTTATTAAAAAATTAATTATTTTATAAAAAATAGGGTTAAAAAGGAGGATCAGTTAATGACCCTATAAAAAAATTAGGTTACACTTTTATACGAGCAACATGAGTTCTTGTTTTCTTATTTAGCTCTTGATAAGATTAGAAATTACCTTATGGTGGCATAGTAATAAGAAGCACCACCTAGAAATTGATACCATCACATGGGGTAAGTTCTTAGATGTGTTTAAATTTTGATACCTAACTAATTATTTGTTGTATTATAATATCAACAAATTTCATGACATCCAATATAAATGAGGTATAGTTTTTCAATATGAGTGGAAGTTTTTGACCTCCTCTAGTATGTATATTACCTTTAAGATGAGAAAATCACATAGGAACCAATAGGTTTTATGTCATTCAACAATAGGGTGGTAAATTTTTTAGTATGTTAAAAAAAATATTTATCTCCTCTAGTATGTTAATAGATTTATTGAAAGAATTAATACAAACATAGTCAGATCAATCCAACTCTTTTTTCCTTAGAACCTTCAGGGAACAATGAATAAATCATTTTTGTTTTAAGATAATTTTAACCTATCATAATATAACTATGATAGTATTATATTTCCTAATCCAAAGGATCACATACATTACCCTAAGGTGAATTTATGCCACTTAAACCCCCTTTCCCCATGGAAAGTACATGTTATCACTTAGAAGTGTACCCTAATAAGAATGTGTGACTATTCTCATTGATGTTGATACAATGGAAACTATACAAGGTGTGGGACATTATATTGTATAAAATATCCAAATGAAGGTATGGTTACCTTTGGTACACTCACATACTAATCTCTAATCTTTCTAATTTAGTGATCTCTTGACAAGGAAAATGGTATGAGTAATGTTGAAGATGAAAATGGAAATGAAAACTATAAATTGGGGTGATGCACCAATGTTAAGATAAATTAATTATATAATTGACACACTTTTTAATATAAATAACTTTGAAAAATTCACTTCATATTAATACAACTCTTGCATCAGTATTTCACATAAAGGTCTAGACAAACACTCACACTAGCTTGGGAAGAGTGAACAATGGTTGAATTTACTTCCAAATTAGGTATAAATTAGAATTAGACACATTATATGACATTAAATAATTTTTATTTTATGTATAAAGGTTAAAATATTATATATAAATGTAGAGAAAACAATCATTCACTAAGTTACATCAATGAATATTAAGAACATGCTTCATGACCAACCTAAAAATAGAAGAACATTCAACTCTTTATTGCTTCAAAGGTGAGGTGGTATAAATTTTGATAGAGTTTCAGTAATACAAAAGCATAATGTTATCATAATAATTAAAAAATTAATGCACATATATAATTTAATAATAGATAGAGAATACAAGAAGCTCTAGCTGAGTCCCTAGTAGTCCTAGTTCACTCTACTTCAAGTCCACTACCAACTCAACCTTTAAATGAAACTTCAAACATTCAAAATGCTTCCAAAATTCCAACATAAAATTTTAAGAGTAAAAAAATTATATAACTTATAATATGGCATGATAATTAGGGATAAAATATTATTTTAGTTGTTTAAAAATCAAATGCCTCTTACATGCTTTGAAAGTCTTCAGTCTGGAAGAGATTTTTAGTTAACTCATATTGAACTTACAACTTGTATTGAACTCATTTTGATATTAAATTAAATCATTTTTATATTTCATGAATGTTTAAGTTTGAATTCATTTATTTTTATTTTTATCTTTTAATTTTACTTGAGCTTCATGAATTTCAACTTGGAGTTTGACTTCACTTATCTTGACATACAACTTGCATCCATCTTGACTTTCTAAATTTAGCCCAAAGTGGGGAGCAATAGGAGAGAGATTTCATGTTCAAATTATAATGGGTATATTACATTAAAATATGTATTAAAATATTAGACAAAAATTTAACTCAACTTTTCCATTTTTTCATGTTTTCAACTCCACTTTTTTAGGGTTAATTGAAGAACTTTGCTATTGACTTGACCTTTTTAAAATTTAGATAAAAGGGGGGGTGACCTATATTTTAGAATTTTATATCTAATAAGATATATTAAAAACATGAAACCAATTTTAAAACTTTAAGGACATAAAATCATACTTCCATGTTAAATTTTACAATCTTTAATTTAATAAAACTCAAAATATACAATTTTGGGTGTTGATTAGCTTGCATAATTTCATTTTTAAATACTTATAGGTATAAGTGTTGTCATTTTATTGAGTTTTATGTGTCATAAATACAATTATTTTTTAAATATGAAAATTAATAACCAATATTATTTTTTTAACCATTTTATTTTCTCAAATAATCTCTTAGTCCTCTCATAAATTACCTTTTTTGACTATCTCTCTTGCTTGCTTAAAACCTTGATATCTATACCTTTGCCTTTATTAATTTTTTTCCTCAAATTTTTCATCAATTAATATGTATTAAGGTAATTTATTCCACATTATATCTCAAAAAACTTTCATTTTTCAACAAATAACTCAAAAATCTAATTATATATCTTAAAACTAAGCCATTGGGGTTTAAGAAGGGTTTTAAAGCACCTATCTGACTTAACAATTATCAATTAAGTTAATCCAATATAATATACAAAAAATTAATTTAATATTGAGTTAATATAGACAAAAAAATCCTCATAATACCATTTTAACCAAATCTTTTTCACCTTTATGTACTGATCATTTTTAAATTAGCTTCACTAGCTTGCAACTAACAGCTAGTTAGAGGAATAAAAGAAACCTCTATCAAAATTTGGAATTGTGAGTTGTTTATTAAAATGGTATTTTTATTGATGAAGGTTGTATTATATTTTTTTATACCTTTTTTAATATTTACTACATTAATTTATCCTTCTTTAAAACTTGCACATAAGCAACTTTGACCAATGGTGGCAAATTTGTCAATATTCTTGATGACTTTGTTTGGAAGTTTGATCACTAAAAAATAAATAATAGTAGTTATAAATTTTTTGATATGTATTTATGAAAAAATCACAAAATATTAAACTAAAAAATTCTATCATGAAATTACAACACTTGTGCATAAGCACTTATTGAATTGAAAACTTTAACAACTACCAACTGAAGAATGTGCAAGCTAAAACTTAGAGGAAAGTTAAAACTAAAACTAATAAAAACATGTGAATAATATAATTTTTAGGAAAATTAAATATAAAAAAAATAATACAACCTATATTAACCTACTTTAACAACTAGAGATAGTCTTATACAAAACCATTAATTGGTAGTGAAACGTAGCTACCCTTATTCACCAAGCTCATGTAACTAGAAAAATTGATGGAATCCATGAGAGAATGGAATAGAGTAAACTTTATGTTGATCATGACATATTTTTGTTCTTAAAAACCAACCTTATAAACTTCCTCCACTTTAATTTAAACATGAGTAACCTAAAGTGCACACTTGGGTTGATTTTAAACATGTTTAGGTTCTTATTAATGTTATGAAATAAACATGATAGGTAGTGGATTTTATTTATTAACATCAAAATATATATATATATATATATATATATATATATATATATATATATATATATATATATATATATATATATATATATATATATATCAATTTGATGTTAATAAAGAAAATCCACTACCTATCATGTTTAGGTTCTTATTAATTTTATGAAATAAACATGATAGGTAGTGGATTTTCTTTATTAACATCAAATTGATATATATATATATATATATATGATAGGAAATTATATTTTGGTAATATGTATCTCACTAATATTCTCTTTATAACCAACCTGTACCTCTTCACAAGATGGCTATTCAAACTAAACAAATTGAGATGGAACTTGAGGCTTACTTGTAAGAATGGATTAAAGAGGAAATACATCCTTCTTTTCATCTTATAAGAGTGTGAAAAATAATGAAAACTCATTGAGATATTTATATGCTTCCTTAATAATATCAAATAATTCATCATTAAGTGGAATTACCTCTTGGAATGTTAGAGTTGGAGGACTAACTCTTTCTTGCATGTTGTCTTGTTTTCCAAATCTACCCTTTTCTATCTTTATCAACCCATATTATCCTTGCATAATAGTGAAACCTGATCCAATTAGCTCAAAAAATTATTCAAACTTCCTTTCATTAATTTGTATATAAATTAGGTTCTCTTGTGTCTCATAAAATTCCTCTTTACAACAAGGGAGAGGCTCATCTATTTGAAGGAAAAAAAAGATGTTAAAAATAGAAATTCACCTTTTATTGAGAGTTATAAACTTCATATTTGTTTGGGGAAATTACAACCCTCAATTCATATTCATCTTTATTGGCTTGAAATAAACCTTCTAAATGTTTGTATTGTTCTTCAAGGGATGTAACATGCTCTTTTTATATGCCATATTGAAATTAATTTGACCAACACAACTCTTGATCATCTTCACTTGAAAAATGTTCCTCTTCACCTTCATGTTCTTATTTTTCTCTTCATATAATAGGTCCCTCAAAAATAGATATGGTGGGAGGGAAAGAGGTTCCATTTGGTGGCATAGGAATATATGTCATTATTGAATGCTCTTGAATGGCCTTTGGGATTAAAGAAGCATTAAGAAATATTTCATTGAATATTTCTTTAAAAGAAGGGAATGAAACTTGTGTTAGGTATTTATGGTTCAATGATTCTTACTTCTCTTTCCACTCAAAATTCAACCTCTCACATTCATATTCATGGATAACTTCATTTTTTAGGATGATTTGAGGGCATAAGAAACTTGGATATTTTCTTGGTTGGGATTATACAGCTTTATTCTTCTCTTGATTTTGGATAGGCATGGGAAAAGGCTCTTTCTCAAGAGTAGGCAAGACATAATTAGGGGTCTTGGTCCAAGAAGGTTTCCAATATATAATGATATTAGGGTCTTTCATAGGATTAGGAATCCTAAAACTTAGAATATTGAAGCAAGTAGACTCTCTTTAAGGCTCAAGGGGTTCTTCTTGTTTCCTAATTTGGAATTTAGACTCAATTATTTGTAATTTCATGGGAAGATATTGGATTGGATCTCTTTTAGGATCATTGTATCTCTTCAATGATTCAATCTCTTGTTAATGTATACATGCTTGATATGCAATCTCTTTTTGATGCCTATTATATTCATCTTTCCTAACACACTCCATATTGATATATCTAAAAAGTGAACCCTTGAAATAATGCGTGACACTTATTTTGATACAATGGAAACTCTCTAAGTTGTGGGACCTTATAATATATAATCCATAGATGAAGGGATGATTCCCTTTGGTACACTCACATAATTCTCTCTAAAATATCTTATTATGTACTTTCTTGACTAGGAAAATGGTCGAATGAGAAATGCTAAAGCTAAAAATAGAAATGAAAACTAAAAATTGGGGTGATAAACTAATTTTAAGGTTAATTATGTTTATTCCTATTATATTCCTCTTTCCTATAACACTTCATACTATTATCACTCAGAAGTGCACCCTTGAAATAATGTGTGCATGTTCTCACTTCTATTGATACAATAAAAACTCTCTAACATGTGGCACCTTATATTAGAGAGAATATATATATGAAGAGATAGTTACCTTTATTAAAATCATCTAATTCTCTCTAAACTATCTAATTAAATGCTTTCTTGACTGAGAAAAGGGTAGAAAGAGAAATATTCAAACTAAAAATGGAAATGAAAACTAAAAATAGAAATGAAAAATAAAAATTTAGGTGATGGATAATTGTTAAGGTCAATTATGCCTATACTAGACACAATTTGGAAGCTAAAAAACATGTACACATTCACTTCATCTTCATACAATGACTCTCAAAGTCATATTATCTCTTGCACAATTTTTTTTAGGTTGATTGTAAAGAACATGATATTGCCAACATTGATTGGAAACATGATTAGGGGTGGGTGGGTTGTAAAATTATTTATAATATTGATATATTGATAGTTCAATTCCACTTGAAGTGAATCCATTAATATTCTCATCTTGATATGTAGAATATGAAGGTATAAAAGCTACATTTTCATAAAATGAAGGATTGAAATACATACCAACTAATATTTTTAGGTACTTGGATTGCTCAAAAAAGTTGTAAATAACTTGGATTAACTATATGATAAGTAATTGAACAATGTAATTCTTTTAAATATCTAAAACCAAAAACAATATTTAGTAATATTCTATTTTATTATTGCACCAGGTGTGATAAAAATTGTTATCACTTAGAAGTGTACCCTGCTAAGAATGTGTGCATGTTCTCACTTATATTTTTACAATGGAAACTATCCATTGTTTGAGACATTTTATTTGAGATAATATCCAAATTAATAGATTTTTAACTTTGGCACACTCACCTACTAAACTCTAAACTCTCTAATTCAATGATTTCTTGACTATCAAAAGGGTAGAAGGAATAATGTTGAAGCTAAAAATAGAAATAAAAATTGTAAATTAGGTGATGCACCAATGTTAAGGTAAATTATGAATATAATTTCACACTTTAAAATATAAATAACTTTCAAAAATTCAATTCATATTCATACAATGACTCTTGCATTAGTATTTCACATAGTGGTCTAGACAAACACTCACATAGCTTGGGATGAATGAACAATGGTTGAATATCTTCCAGATTAGGTAGAAATAAGACTTAGACACTTTATTTTACATATAATAATGTTATTTTTTTGAATAAATGTGATTATTTTATACATAAACATATTAAAATCAATCATTCACTAAGTTACATCAATGAATATTAAGAACACACTTCATGATTGGCCTAAAAATGGAGGAAAGTTAGCTCTTTATTGCTTTAAATGTTAGGTTGTACAAATTTTGGTAGATTTTAAATAAGACAAAATCATACTATCATTGTAATAATTAAAAAATTAATGTATAAATATAAATTAATAATAGTGAGAAGACAAAAAACTCTAGATGAGTCCTTACTAGTCCTGGTTTACTCTACTTCAATTCCACTACCAACTCAACCTTAAACTAAAACTTCAAACCTTCAAACACACTTCCCAAATTATAAAGTATAATTATAATGGTGTAAAAAATATTTCCCTTGGAATATGGTATGGTAATTAGGTATATAATTCTATTTGATTTGTTTAAATTCAAAGGTCTCTTGCATGCTTTGAAAGTCTTCAGTCTTGAAGAGATATCTAGTTAACTCCTCTTTAATTTGAAAATTGTATTGAACTAATTTTGAACTTAAGTTAACTCATTTTAATATTAAATTTATATTGAATTTTTAATTTATTTACCTTTATTTTTGTCTTGGATTTTTAATTTAGCTTCTTGACTTGAAACTTGGAGTATGACTTCACTTATCGTCACTTGTAACTTGCATGCATCTTGACTTTCTAAATTTAGTCCAAAGGGGGGCACAATATGAGAGAGATTGAATGTTTACATTATAAGGGGTGTCTTGAACTAGAATAGGGACTCAAATATTAACCATTAATTTGACTCAACTTCTCCACTTTTTCATGTTTTGAACTCCACTTTTCTAGGGCTAATTGAAGACTCTTGTTGTTGACTTTACCTTTTCTAAATTTAGCCAAAAGAGGACAACCTATAGTTTTGAATTTTATCTCTGCTAAAATAAATTTCAGACACTAAAATAATTTTAAAAATTTAAGGACATCAAAATAGACTTCCTTTTCAAATTTCATGATATTTCATGGAATAAAACTCAAAATATACACTATTTGGTGTTGATTAGCTTGAATAATTTAATTTATGAATGCATGAAGGTCTAAGTTTTATCATTTAATTTAGTTTTATGAGGCATAAATACCTCATTATTTTTTAATTGGGAATATTAATAACCCATATCATCATTACAACCATTGTATGTAATCAAACAATCTCTTATACCTCTCAAAAGTTACCTTTTTTGACTTTATCTCGTGCTCACTTAGAACCCTAATATTTGTACCTTTACCTTTATTCATTTATTGCATAATTTTTTAATTTAATAAAATGTATTAATTTAATTTATTCCACATAATATCTCAAAATAATTTTATTTTTAAATAAGGAACTCCAAAATATAATTATATCTCTTAAAATTGAGCCATTAAGGTTTAAGAAGGGTTTTAGAGCACCTATTTGACTTAAAAATTATTTATAAATTTAAGCCATTATAACCTAAAAAAAATTAATTTAATAATGATTTAATATTTACCCCAAAATTATCCTAATACCGTTTTAAATAACTCTTCTTCATCTTCATGTATCGAACATTTTAAAATTACCTTCACTAGCTTGCAACTAGCAACTAGTTAGAGGAATAAAAGAAACCTATTTAAAAATTTGGACTTGTGAGTTATTATAGAGCATGGTTTTTAAATAAATAATATTTTTTTATGTTTCCATACATTTTTTAATCATCACTCCATTAATGGATTATTATTGAAAACTTGCACATAAGCAACTTTGATAAATGGTGTAAAAACTGTCAGCTAGATAAAAAATCATACTCTCAAGGTCTTTAGTTTGACTAAGGATTTAAATTATAATAAAATTGATAATTATAGGTTAATATTTATGTTACACCACTTAACCATAGTAATAATTAAAATATATTATATATAACTAGTGGGGCTACTACATGGGTTTTGACTAAATAAAATAAGATTTTATTCATGTTGGAACATATAAAGGTAAAATATGTTATGTATACAAGCATTCTATGAACAAAAACTCATATTATTAAGGATAAAAAATATAAAAACTCAATTAAAATATTTATATCTAATATTATTGTATGGTTGTTTGTTAATATCTTAACAAACTCATATAATATTCTAAAAAACCTAATGTGGGTTTTTAAAACCTCACTTACATAGCTATTATCTAGGATGGATTAAGTATTATTTATTTAGTTAATATATAATTTACCCACTTATTTCATCATAGTATTTATATTACAATAGAGATAATTTATGAATGAATTATAAATTATCATGTGCAAGTTATTTGGTAAAGACATATGCACACTAATCTTGAGTTGGGAAATACTAGAGCTGAATGTTGTTTTATAGCATGTTCATGTATGAAATGCACGTGAAAATAAATTTTATTTGTTCACCCATGGAACATTGGATTATTAATTACTTTTATAAAACCTTAATTTTTATATTACATAATCATAGGCTATGTTTTTTGTACTTTTAGTCTTGCAATGATACAATGTAAAAATATCACTTTATAGACAACTCCTCCTATTTCATGATATTATAATTCAGTGGAAGATAAAGTAACATTTTTTTTCTCCCATGAGATAGGACCAAATCCAAAGAATTAAAAAAATCCATATGTGGATTTATTTTCATCAATATAACTTATATTATCTATGTTTGTGTAACCTATTAATAAAAACATATCATTCTTCTTATATTCTAGGATATACTCCATGTTACTTTGAATATATCTCAATATCCAATTTTAATATTTTTATTGGATAACATTTGGATTATACATGAATCATTAAATATATTTGACAACATAGATAATATATACCATAATGGTGGTTAAAAAAATTAGACTCCAAATCAACTGTAGATATATAGTGGTGTTTACCAGTGGAAATTGATCTAAATGGGAAAATTGGACCATTGTATTTATAGGTGTTTTAAAATTATTAAAATAAATAATTTATAACTTCTTTAACATGGTATTTTCATACTTCATTTGATACACAAATATGTAATGCCATTTTTTCCATAATTCTAAACCAAAATAGTAGTGTAGTGGCATGATATTTGTCATTTGATATGGCAAATTTATATCATTGTTTGTTGTATTGATCATCTTAATTAATATTCCAATGATTAATATACCATTGACATATATAATGATCATCACAACCTACCAATTTATCCTTAATGTATAGGTTTAGATCATATGGACTCTTTTAGAATCCATGTTGTACGAGTTTATGTACTAGGCTTGAGGAGACTATTTGAGACCATAGAATGACTATATAAGTCTACACACATTTGATCTTGACCAAGTCTAAAAAATATATATAGTTGAGTAATTTATAATTCCTATTTTAGATATCCATTTAGGAAGGAACTTTTTACATCAATCTTTTGAGTGTTCCATCCAAACTATGCACCCATAGAAAAAATATTATAATGGTCTTTATCTTGAATGTGGGAGAAAAAGTATCATCATAGTCAATGCCTTCTTTCTATGCATAACCATTTTATAAAATTATTTTATTATGTTTACCAATGTTACCATCTACTTTGTATGATCTTTAACACATATTTAACTCATGCAATCCACAATAAATCCAAACTCATAATTTTTTCAATCACAAAATATATTAAACATACAATATATTATTTATCACACTTTTAATATTACACACTCTTTCAAACATGCATAGGTATAGAGACAAATATAGAGGTAAGGGATAACCTAAAATTATGGAGTCAACATCCCATAATTCTATCCTAGAATCATGTGGTTGTTGAACATGTAATAATAATAATAATAATAATAATAATAATAATAATAATAATAATAATAATAATAATAATAATAATAATAATAATAATAATAATACAACTTATATTCAAAATATATTATACTAACCAAATATAAATTATTGTTTTATAAGAATAATGTTACAAAATGTATTTATATATTTACCCATACAATAACTTAAAAACAATAAGTATTATTTACCATACTATAGATAACAAACTACTAATTTATCCAATGTAAATACTAATCCTCAAGATTCCCCACCCCTTATGTTTTTACATGGTAAAATATATCTCATTTTCTAATTAAAGTGTGCCACATCTATGTGATTATGATAAACTCTTCAACTATGTATCATTGGGTTTGCACAAAAGTACAACCTATATTCTTACAAGTGGCTTTCATGTTTGGATACAACCACCATCTAGGCATGAACAGAGACCTAATTTTTTTTCATCATCCACACTTGTCAGCTTATGGTTTTACCTAGATTTAATCAACAACCTTACCTAATTGGTTGTGTAGGTTCACCAAAAAGCTTACATAACTAATTTTTTAGGTTAAAAAATAACCTTACATAATTTTTTTTCATAGTTTTACCAATAATAATTACATCATGATTTCTACAACACATGTTGATCAACATTCTACAATGCTTTGATAAAAGGGTTTACATGGGAAATACTCAAAATTTAATAGGAATGAACCTATGTTCTTATTAAAATAACACACTTAAAAAATAAATGTATATACCACACCACACAACCAAAAAAAATCATGCAATTAAAGCATAACTGGCCCCATCGCTAGTGGCCAAAAAGAGGCTTGAATGGCCTCCATTCACTAATGCCTCATAATTAATTTGTAGGAAGATACTTACTTATCCAATTAAGTTGTGAAGCTTGAAAATTTACACAATGGGTTTACTTCCCCCATCAATGTGAAATAATATACATTCATAAGACATTGAGGTTGCTCAAAAATGCATCTGTAAGTTTTTTTTTACAATTTTGACTCTTTTGAAACAAAAAATCACTCTAGACTCTCAAATCATTTTTTATTTTGAGAACTAAAAACTATGTTAAATATAATTGACTATTGTATTTATTAATACATAAAGACACATTATTATAAAGATAATGAGACTATAATCTTTTGATTTTTAATACAACTAAATAGCCTTATTATAAAACTATTGATTGACCAATAAAATGTCTTATAAACTATATGACATTTATAATAAATAATAAATTTAACCTATTTTTAAATAATTTTATATAATTAAAGAATTTAAAAGAGAAAATATAATAATAAAATAAAATAAAAAACTTAAAATATACCTAGACACTTATAAGACCATATAAACCAAACTATAGATTTTAAAAATTAGTGGATGACATGTCCAATTCATGAACTAGAAAAATGAAGCCAAGTGTTGATCTATTGATTCATTCGAGGTGAGAGAGAATTTATCAATTTATAGTTGATGTAAATGTTGATATTTGACAGTGTAAAATATGAACCAAATATGGATAGAGGTCATCAAAAATATATAGACCATGGTGAAAGACATTAGATGTGAGTCATAAGTAGTGAAGTTTAGACACTATTTTCCTCTTGTAGAATCACTTGGTTGCATTCCAATCTCAAGTTATAAAATTAGAATCGAAGTCTATACAAATCCTAATTACTATTTAAGGAACTCACTAACTTTTCAATATGTAAAAATAGAATCCATATCTCCTTCAACTTCTTATGTGCCACTTTAATTTAAAAAATATATGATCTAATATAATAAAAAAAAACTTATATAGTTGATGCATAGATCTACAACTACATGGATTAATTGGACACAAGTTGTTGACTATTTATTCAAACTATAGTAACTGATTTTAATATGAATGTCACCTCACTAGAAAGGCTTATAATTTTATTACATAAAATCTTTAAAAAGTGTTTTCTCCCATCAATTGGGATAGTCAAGAACCATTATGGTTTTTTCCATTTGTGATCTCTCAAGTCTCCATATTATACTCTCTTTTATATAACTACTAGGTATTGTATGAGTTTAACACATATTTAACTCATGCAATATAAAAGAGAGTCAAACTCATAATTGCTTCAATAACAAAGTATATTAAAAACACAATATACTATTTCTCAGACTTTGAATATTACACACTTTCAAATACCTTTAGGTATAGAAACAAATATATAGGTAAGAGATAACCTATAATGAGGGAGTCAACATCCCATGATTCTATCCTAGAATCATATGGTTGTTGAACTTGTAATACAAATAATATATTAAAACTTCTATTCATAATATATTATACTAACCAAATATACATTATTCTTTTATAACAATAATGTTATTAACTATATTACCATATGATAACTTAAAAATAATAAGTATTATTTAACATACCATAAATAAAAAAACTAGCAATTTACCTAATGTAAATACTAATCCCCAACATGATTGATACTCTACATCCATGGCTTCTTTCCATAATTTAACTCTTAGGATTCATGAACCATTGAGGTCTCAAATTAATATTTAATTATGTTCATTATGGATGAATTCACCTTTGTACAATACATGCTATGAGTCCTCGATCTTTTAGTGTAAGTGTCTAGGACTCTAACCAATTTTTTATCTCTAATTGTGATGGTATACTACTTGGTCATATGTCTTCAAATATTAATGGTTGTTGGAGGACATGGTTTACCATCATACTTATCCTCATCACTACCACTATCCATATTACAAATATTTATAGGTGATCCAAAAAGTAGAATATTTGGTTGAAATTTAATTCAATAAATAATAAAAACACATTTCTAATAATGTTATCTCTGAGAAGATATGTTTTATTGATCAAATTTGTAGACCCAAACATATGCCTATCTCTGAGAAGAGATGTCTAATTTCCATTTAAAATTACATATTAATTTATAAAAAAATTTAAGGTAGGAGGAAGATGTGTAAGGTCACCAATCTTGAGGGATATAAGTGGTTTGACTTCCATGATTTACAACAATACAAATTTTGAGGAATTACTATTTTTAGAAACTTACTATTTTTAGATTACACTATTAAAATTGAAATTTGGGATACTTAATTTTTTTTTAGGGGTCAAAACCCACTAAGAAAATACATGTTCCATTTCATGGTTTTTACCTCATTATTATCTTTCTAATGGTTCAAACGGGGAGTCAAATAGCACTATGGTGCAAAAGTTATGGCTCCCAGATGTTCTGCCACCAATTGGGGTAGAACCGTCACCTGAAATATTTCTTGAATCAATAGGAATAATGAATGTATCATATGATTATGTCAAGGATGATTTGGATTCAATTTTTTTGTCAAATAAAACATTCCTACTAATATATAACTTTATATATTTTAGATTCATGAGTCAGTATGTATTCGTCTCTTCATTTTAGCTAAGAAAAATGCATGCCTTGAATTTCTTGTCTGGTTTCTTTGTCTTCTATTTAAGAACATGAATATGTGATTTAAAACCAAAAAAATGAATATGTGATATATAATTATTATTCCCAATCCATGCTTCCTATAGATTAATCATATTGATAGCTTTGTGGATGCCTTATTAAGTAGGTAAACTAATATGCAAACTGATTATACCTATATGCATGAGGCAAGAGTGATTCCTCAATCATACAATATACCATTTCCATAATAATAAAATTACCTTGTTATATAACACCATTTTTTCATGGAGTATAAGGTACATTCACCTAATTATGAATTCCATTTGCATTCCTAAATTTAGAAAACTCTTTACTCATGTATTCCCCCTTGATATGAGAGAATAATTTTAATTTGAATATAATTATATCATTCCAAAGTATATTTGAGTTATTTTAAGAGTTTAAAATCACTATCATTAGTATTCAAGAAATATACCCAAATTTCTCATGATTATTCATCAAAAAAGAACTAAAAAATATTTGAACCTAATAATAATTGGTTGCATGTGCCCACACATATTGATATGAACCAGATGTAATGGACTAGGATCCCAATATTCACTTGTTTAAAATAGATCTCTTTTTGTTTTCTAGTTAAGTAACAAAAACACATATCAATATTGTTATTAAAAAATGAAATCACTCTCACCATGTTATGCCTACTTAGTGCATTTAGATAACAAAAAATTAAGTTCCCATATCTCTTATGCCACATATTAGTTAAGTTTATATACTTTGAAAATAGAGATTGAATTTATTTATGGAAAAAATCAAGATGAAACATTTTACCAACCCCAAAATATTTTGATACAAATTATGAGTGTTTAGAATTGTATTGGATGAGACAAAACTTATTCTCATCTTTCTAATCAAAATCAACCATAATATCATGATCTAATAATTAGTTTATATACAAAAAATTCATATCAGTCTAGGAACATGTATGATGTCTTTGATCTTACAAGTGTGAATTATAGAGATAAAGATATGGTACCACACCCTTAAAAACTATATGAGATATCATCACTAAGATAAACATTACCAAAAGACAATGAATGGTTCAATGTGGTGAACCAATCCTTACATCATGTTCCTTATTGCATCAAAATCCACATACCATATTGTAGTTATGGGGGTGGTATATTCATTTGATTTATAAGTATAGAGATAATCCTCATTTCAAGTATCATAATCTTTATCTATTTTCCCATGTTGTTGTGATTAGGAAGGTTTATTCTTCCAAATTTGTTTGGATAGTGTATTTTTATTCTCTACTTATGTAGATTATTTATTTTTGGACTTATTTTTGTTATATGAGCCTTGTGTAAATGCATTATACCAATAATATTTTATTTCATAGATTGTCTTTCCATAAATTAGACAAATATTTTTTGAATGTGACTTATGACCATGTTGGTATTGTTGATTTCTCTACTCTAGAGTTTGTTTTGAAGACTTCATAAGCTTATTCCTATTTTGATTCGATGAAATATCATGTTATTCATCACATTATTATTATGCTTGCATGGATTATTCCTTTTGTAACATGTTAACCAATATTTTAAATGTTTATTTATAATTAGTGTCATTTAGTGAAGTCATGAAGACCTTGTAGGTAGGTGGAATGCTCTCAGGTCAATTAGAACTAGGGAGTCATTTATCATTATCTCACCCATTGCTAGGGGTGAAGCCTACAAAGTTGTAACATGACATGGTAAGGTTTCAAAATTTTCATCTTGATTCATATTGAGATAGTGAGTTTAATCTAAAGATGTAGAATGTAATCATTGTTCTTAGATTTGTATAAAGTGTTGAGTTTGTTCTAGACATCTTTTATTATAGTGTAATTCTTGTTATGAGGTTTACCTCATCTGATTTCTTGAACATGATTATAAACTTTGTATTTTTATTGGATTATTTGATATGTGTCTATTTATCAATGTTTGAATTGGGTTAGATGAAGTTACCATCAACAAGTTAAAAATTAACCTCAAATTCCATGTATGTTTTTACTATGGTTTTCTATGAAACATTATTTTCAGCACAAATAAGTTGTATATCTGGTAGAATAAATGTTGGTCCATTTTTATTTATTTTCACAATATATATATATATGAGATGTATTGGTTCCTTATTAATCCAAAAAATATCCCTTCTTATAAATTGGTTGTTTGATATATAAAAATTATTGATATAATCATGCTACATATATACCCATCGATATGTGGAAGAGGCTCATCATTTTTATATACTAAATATTATGTGAAAGAGATGTTAATATACATGAGGGAGTGTGATATGTGGTACATACATATTAATGAAATGGATTCATCCTATCAATGACACCTTCTCAAAAAGAAATCATTCTATATGGGTGTAGCTTCCCTGTTTGCTTAGATTTTCCAACTTTCTAAATTTATGATGAATGATCATGGAAAATGGGTAATGGAGGGAGTGGTAAAACAATTATAACCTTATTTCTCCATGAAAATTTCTATGGATGATTTAAAACATGTCATTATTATAGATAGATCAGATGATAGATGTAATAGTTTAGAGTGTGATGGATTTACTCATAAGCATGAACTATAAGAATGAGTAATATTGAACAAAGGAATTGTGTAAGATGAATTATTCTGTATATTATAAAATTTAATTATTTTCCTATGTTATAAATTTTTAGAAAAAAATAAAATAATTAAATCTCAAGATAAAAATTGTATAAAATAAAATGTTTTTAGTTATTGTTTTAATAGGAAAATTTACACAATGTGTAAATGTTTTGGATTATAAGTAATAATTATTTTTGAGATAATTAATTTGATTTGAATATATCCTAAAAGTAAAAATTAATTTTGTTTTAAGTTTAATATTTTGAAAACTATATGAGGTGTACAAAATTATTTGCAAGGACTTTTTTATGCTAGGAATTTAGGCATGTTGGAAAAAAATTTGGTAATGATTCGAGCTCAAGCTATAGATGTCATGTTATTAATATTTGAGGAAATTTTCCTAGAAAAAATAGTAAACTTTATAACATGTTTGAAAAAATAATTTTAATTTATTGTTGAAGACTAAAAATATATACATCCAATATTATTTTTAGCTTTAGTTCCTAATGGTTTTCTATAATTTGAATTAATTGGCTTCCCATGCTATCTTAAGGTAATTTTTCTTAATTTTATAAAGTTTTGATTGCTAAAATTTAATTTGTGTGTGTGCATGCACACATGCATGTGTTGTGCTTCATAGTTTTTAACAACAAATAAATTCCTTTGGCTAAAATATTACATAAATTTATTATGCAATAGGATTTCACCAAATATATTTTATTTGACTTTAAATGATGGGGGATATACCCAGGAAAAAAATTTGTCTTATGATACGTTGAAATTATTTGTTGAAACTTTGAATCAGAATGTCACTCCTTTGTATGGCTAGGTACTTCTCTTCTCTAGGTTTTTCTTCTTAGCTCTATAAATAAAAATTAAACATAGTTCCCCTACTTGTATTTTTATTATTTTCTTTCATGAAGCTTCACTTTTTATATCTCTACCTTGGAAAATAATAATAATGAAATTATTTTAAAATAAATGAATGCTTCAATTTATAGAAATAGAAAAGAAATAAATATTTATTTTTTTGCATTGAATATTACACATATAGTGCCTAAGGCTCCTCTCAATATATTCTTCCCTTTCTTATTTATTCTTTAATATCCTTTATATTATTGTTCAAAACAACTTGCTCTGATACTAAGTTTTCAAAAAACAAAATATTATTTTATTCACATTGAAAAATATAACAAAAAAAAAATTATTTATATAAGCATTAGATTAACGACCACTTTTATTATTGAGGAGACAAAATATAAAACCTCAATATAATATTTATAACTAATCCTATTAAATGGTACCTTGTTAATATATTAAAAAAATCATAACAATATTAAAAAGAAAACAATGTGAATTTTAACAACCTCAATTACATAGTTATTATCTTGGATGAATTAAATATTTTTATATAGTTAATCTAGTAAGGGGTAGATTTATAATGTGATGGATTATTAATTTTGTTTATACCTCATTGGGTTAATTATTTACCCATAAATAGTCATAATTTAAACATGGTAAAAGGAAACAACATATTAAGAGATAATAGAAAATGTGTGTCGACATCATAAGATCTATGCATCAGTCGATGAAAATAAGGTAGAGCATCAAGACACTATGATCAAGAATATGAATATGATAGAAAATATATTAATATTCATTATTTTTAACCAATATCATAAAATTATTTTTTATCCACTACATCTGTTGACTATTACCTAGTGGGTTTGAAGAAATTAGACCATTAGGAAGTTGAGATGGCTTCTAAGGATAATAAGTTCATTATCACTTTTTTTCATTGTTCCATAATTTATCTCTTTGTATTAACCTTAACCATGGATAATCCCATTATACCCTTAGGATATTATTATTAATATTGTGTTTGGATTACCTAGAGAGACACCAAACCCTAGTGGATTTTTATGGAAAGTTTTTTCATTATAGAGATGATCTAGAGGTGGAGATGTTCATTTTAGGGATTTGGAGGATAGTTTACCTATGCATGATATTTTCATGTATTTTATGAGGACTATCCATAAATAATGTCAAGTATACTCTATTTAGGTGATTAATTGGTACAATAATGATAGTGTTGAGACAAAAATTGATGCTCATATTATTTATGTATGTGATTTTATATATTTTTTCAAGTAATTTTAAAGGCTTACCCCCAAGTCAAGACATAAACTATATTATTTATTTGGTATATACATGGGACCTTGTATTTATATCCTAAGTAGGGTAATTTTATTAATTATTAAATGGAGTAAACTATGGCTCACATTTCATGAGTCTAAGGATGATCAAGCAAGCTATTATATGAAATAATTTTTTTTGAAATTGTCCCTTTCACCCAAAAATTATAATAGGTAATGTGGAGGGAAGACAAAGACAACCCATGTGGTAAATGTTTCTTTGGTCATATCCTTCAAACATGATACAAATACACTTGAGGTTACTTATGTAATAGCTCATAATTTTATGAATTATAAAGATGTTATGGGAGGTTCATATCCTTCATCATGAGGGATTTATTTACTTATACATCACCAATTTTGACATTAATAAATATTAGGGGATATTTATTATGAAATATAATCAAATATAGTAGAATTATTTAATTTAAAACTTAATTAATAATGCTTAATTGGTGCCTTGGTCAATTTGATTAGATAAATGTTCACATTGTTGCAGGATACTCTTGTTGGAACCATGCAATGTGGCTTCTTGCCAAAAAACAAGTGGTTGAGGAATATTCATGTAAAATAGTTCTTTAATGAGTTGTTTGTAATGTTTAGGAGAGGTAAACTTGAGTTAAATAAAAGGATTATTTATTTAAATATTTAATAGTTATTAAAAATAATCTTATTCTTTAAATATGGGATACTTATATTTGGACTATGACTAGGGAGAGGAATTTTGAATGATGCTAGATTTTATATTTGAAATGGATGAATTTGGGATTTTATTTTTTATTTTTATAAATATCATCAACTTGAATAATGACATAATTTTACACATATAAAGTCATTAGTCTAATCAATGGCATTAGTAAATAACAATTATAATTTATTATGTCATTAGTTTGGCTGATGATATCATAAATTGGTTAACATTTTTATTTTAGTATTAACAAAGGGATGGAAAAAATGTTTGGCCTAGAGGGTAGGCTTAAAAATTTATGTAGGTATTTCAGTTAATTATAAGATTACATTTAATTTTGTACTTTTAATCTACGCATGTAATGACACAATTCATACCATTCATGTATACAAGATTTTCCTCAATGGTATAGTAATTTTAGTTAGCCTTAGTTTCTATGCAATTAGCACAAGGAGTAATATTTTTAAGATTTTAGGTGTTGGTAGTATCTTGAGGTGATTTTTATTATTTTTACAATGAATCAGTAGAGGAAGGGTATGTTTTTTCTCATTAATGGCTTCATTCTTAGTTTAATTTTATTGATTTTTGGAAGTATTAAGTAAATATTGGTATCATTCCCTAGTAATAAAATAATGGTAAAAGCTATTTCCAATGAGGAATTTATAGGTTATTATGTGGAAGAAGTGAAAATAGTTATGTAAAACACCCTAGTTAGCATGAAACCAACAAATAGTTTGAGTATCATATCATTTACGTTTCTTTATTGTAATATTTAACTCTTTAAGCTGAGTTCTATGTAGTAAATTTCAATGTTATTCTTTAAATATATGTTGGCAAGTGTAGGTTTTTTATTTAAGATGTGGTTAAAAATGGATTCCCAAAACTATTTGGGAATGAGATGAATTTTGAGGGGCATAATTTATAATGACATTAATTTTTATTTTGGATTCAAAATTATGATCATGAGTATCATAAAAACCATCATCAATAACATGCATGGTCATATTATGTCTTAGTAGTATTTGATCATTCTATTTGTTTTGAAGAATCCTAATAGAATATGTTAAGAATAAAACATTGAAAACAAGTAAATGAATAATATTACCTTGAAAAGTAGAGTAAACTAGAAATCTAAGATGAAAGATTTGACAAGTGGGGAAAATCATCAAATGTTGAAAACAAATCCATAATAAATTAATAATCTTACCATAATTAATCACTCAAAATACAATATCATGTATAAGCTTAGGATAACAATGATCTTATGCTAAGAGAGCATCAAGGATGGAAGAGCAAGACTTAAAACAACAAGAATGAGTTGTGAGTTGAGAGATTTAAGGAATGAGAGAGGTGAGATATTAATAAAGAGATAAGAGAGAATTGGAGTTATAAGTGCAATATTTACCATGTTTTCCATGTGTCCCTAATATTATTATAAGTGGTGAGGATGTGTGTGCCATGTCAGGGGGGGTTACATGAAAGTAACTCATAAATTCAACAAGTGGACTAGAGAGGCAAGTGACACCTCAAATGGGGGAGAATAAAGTGTATTTATAAATATAATTAATACACACATAACAAATACTTAGGATAATCATAGAAACCTATTGTAATGGCATAAATTAATATTTTTTATCCAAAATTCCTACCTTAAGATTAAATTTTTGGTTACAAAAGTGGAGAAAACCTTTTACAAACAAAAGAGGGAGTTGAAATTACATAAAACTCCCCCTTAATATAAAATTACTTCAAAATTAATTACAATATTTTGATAAATAAAGAAGAGAAGGTACCACCAAAAGTTTCAAGTAATAATGTGTGTTTATTAGTAAACTCCAAGAATCCTCTTCATATAATGTGGTATATCCATAATAGAACAAATAAAAACAAGAAGTAATGATCTACAAACCTACAAGATAAATAATCTAACACAAATATTTCAAGTTAAGTAACCAATATGCCAAAAATTCTAATCTACATATATAATGTAATACAATTATATGTAAGAAAAATGATTATTGGAATAAAGACAACATCCATAACAAAGTGTGAAATCCTGCATTAAAAAAAGTTACTCAACATAATCAAAGCATATATCCTCTGCAAAAAAGATGATTTAGTTTATCAAAATGGAGACAAACAAGATGTGTCACTTGAAAAATATATTATGTGTGAAGCATTAGAATAATGATCACAAGAATACATACCAAACTCTTTATAAGATTCATTGTCTTTAGGGATCCAAATAGTTTTACCCTTAGAGGTAGGATATTTAATCATTTTCCAATATTGTAAACTATCATGAGTGGATTTACCACAAGATTTTCATGGATGTAATTTTGAACATTTAGATATATGATGCTTGTGTTTTCCAAAATGCACATAAAGTTTAGTAGTTTTAACCAAAGCATGAGCATTAGAAGCAAAATTATCTAAAGAAGTTATATTACAAGTCATTGGATGTAGAGGACATTAAGAGTCAAATTTTAATTAGAATAACTTAAATCATTAAAACCAATACCTATATAATTTACATTATATTCAAGTAAAATAGGTTCAATAATACCATTTTTGCATGTACCAAGACCATCTCCAACATACCCCATAGATTTCATTATTTTTACACCATGGTTATAAACATTATGTTGAAATGTAAAAATCTATTCAGGAGATGATTAAGCAACATTAAAAGTTTTCACCTTTTCAAAAGTCATAATTTGGGTGGTGAGGGAATCAAAAAGTTGTTGCATTTTGTTTAATTTTTCATTGTGAGAGGTTTGTAAAAGGAGAATAATTTTAGTTTTAAATTCAAGTTGGAATCTTATGAATAATAATTATTTTGGTATTTTTGCTTGGCCTTATCTCCTCCATATTCAAGTATTAAACAATTATGTGTTGTTTTGACTTCTATTTCATGTTTTAACTTTTCCTTTGGCTAGTTGTGATCAAGCCATACGGTTTTGATTCCTTTTTTTATGATTCCTCTCACTATGTTTTTTCAATCCTAACAATTCATTATTTTTCCTTGTTGCTAGAGCATTCCATTTCCTCTAGTTTCTCTATCTTCCTTTTATTTTGGAGTGTCATACCATCCCAAAATGCATTTTATTTATGTTAGATTAGAATTTTAATACATTACTTTCACTTGAATTTTAATCTAATCTGAAAATTTCATTCTTTTTGATTATTTTTATTCAAGTTTTTTTGATCCTATAAGGCATTATAATTTTTTTAGCCATGACACGTAATTAATCTAGTAAGGGGTGGATTTACAATATGATGGATTTTCTATTTTATCTATACCTCATTAGGTCACTTATTTACCATAAAGAGTTATATTTTCAACATGGTAAATGGTAACAACATTTTAAGAGATAATAGGAAATGTGTGTTGAAATCATAGGCTATATGCATTAGTTGATGAAAATAAGGTATAACACCAAGACACTGTGATCAAGAATATGAGGATGATAGAAAATATATTAATATTTATTATTTTTACCCAAGATCATCAAAGTATTTTTTATCCGCTACATATTTTGACTATTAAAGGATAGTGGGTTTGAAGCAATTACACCATTAGGAGGTTAAGATGGCTTATAGGGATAATAAGTTAGTTATCACTTTTTTTATTTATTGCATACTTTATCTCTTTATCTTAAACAAATCCATGGATATTCACATTCTACCCTAGGATCTTATGATTAATATTATGTTTGGATTAGCTAGAGAGCCACAAATCCCTAGTGGATTTTTATGGAAATTTTCTTCATTACAGAGATGATCTAGAGGTGGAGATGTTTAATTTGGAGATTTGGAGGCTATTTTACCTTTGTATGATATTTTCAAAAAATATTAGGATTATTATCCATAAAAGATGTCAAATATAATCTATTTAGGTGAGCAATTGGTCCAATAATGATAGTGTTGAGACTAGCATTGATGCTCCCATTATTTATGTATGTGTTTTTTGATATATTTTCAAGTAATTTTCAAGTCTTACCCCTAATACAAGACATAAAATATATTATTTATATGGTACATACATCAGACCTTGTAGATGGATCCTAAGTAGGTTAATTTTATGCATTAATAAACTATAAAAACTATGGATCCAATTCGATGAATCTAAGGATGCTCAAGTAATGTATTATATGAAATATAAAATTTTAAAATTTTCCCTTTCACCCAAACATTATAATAGGTAATGTGGAGGGACAAACATAACCCATGTGCTAAATGTGTCTTTGGTCATATACTTGGTACATGATACACATACACTTGATGTTTCTTGTGGAATAGCTCAGATATTTTATGAATTATAAAAAAGATATGGAAGTTTCATATCCTTCATCGATGACAGATCTCTTTACCTATACATCACTGATTTGGATAGTAATAAAGATTAGGGGATATTTATCATGAAATATAATCACATCTAGGAGAATTTATTGAATTGAAAAAATAAGTAATAATGCTTAATTAGTTACTTTCCCAATTTGATTAGATAAAAAATATTCACATTGTTGTGTGATACTCTTGTTGGAACCTTGCAATGTGGCTTATCTACCCAAAACAAGAGGTTAAGGAATATTCATGTAAACAAGTTCTTTCATGAGTTTCTTGTGATGTTTAGGTGAGGTACACATGAGTTCAAGAAAATTTTTATTTCTTGGAATATTTGATAGTTATAAAAAATAATCTTACTCTTTAAAGTTGGGATACTTAGATTTGGACTATGACTAAGGAGATAAAATTTGAATGATTCTAGATTTTATATTTGAAGTGGTTGAATTTGGGTTTTTATTTTTTAATTTTAATCAATATCATAAACTTGAATGATGACATAATTTGACACATATAAAGTCATCAATCTGACAAATGGCATTAGAAAATAACAATTATAATTTATTGTGTCATTAGATTGGATAACAATATCATAAATTGGTTAACATTTTTATTTTAGTATTACCAAAGGAATGGAAAAAATGTTTGGCCTAGAGGGTAGGCTCAAAAATTTATGTGTATATTTTAGTTAATTATAGGATTAAATTGAATGTTCTAATATTAATCCACGCACACAATGACACAATTCACACCATTCATGAGAACAATGTTTTCCTCAATGGTATAGTAATTTTAGTTAGCCTTAGCTTCTATTAAATTAGCACAAGGAGCAATATTTTTAAAATTTTAGGTGTTGGTAGTATCTTAAGGTGACTTCTATTATTTCTAAAATGAATTGTTAGAGGAAGGATATGCTTTCTTATTCATTAATGGCTTCATGCTTGGTTCAATTTTAATGATGTTCAGAATAATTAAGGAAATATTAGTATCATTCTCTAGAAATAATACAATGGTAAAATTTATTTAAAATGAGTAATTTATAGGTTATTATGTGGAGGGAGTGAAAAAAATTGTGCAAATGCCCCTAGTTAGCATGAAACCAACAAATAGTTTGAGTATAATACCATCTAGGTTTTATTTCTTGTAAGATTTAACTCTTTAAGATGATTCCTATGTAGTGAATTTAATGTTATTATTTTAATATAAATTGGAAGGTGTAGGTTTTTTATTTAAGAGGTGGGTAAAAAGTGATTCCCAAAACTAGTTGGGAAGGATATGAATTTTGATGATCACAAGACATAATGACATGAATTATTATTTTGTATTCAAAATTATGATCATGAGTATTAAAGAAAAACATCATCAATAGTATGCATGCTTTTTTTTTTATGTATTATTAGTATTCAATTATTCTATTTGGTTTAAATAATCCTGATAGAAAATGCCAAGAATTAAATGTCTAAAACAAGTCAATGAGTAATCTTAACTTGCAAAGTAGAGAAAACCACAAATATGAGATAAAAGATTTGACAAGTGGAAAAAAATATGAAATGGTGAAAAAACCACATAATATATTAATAATCTTTCCATAATGAATTACTCCAAATATAATAGTATGTATAAGCTTAGGATAATAATGGCCTTAGGCTAAGAGCTAATCAAGGATATAAGATCAGGACTTAGAATAACAAGAATGAGTTATGAGTTGAGAGAGTTAAGGAATGATAGAGGTGAGATCTTAATAAAGAGATAAGAGAGATGAGGAGTTACAAGTGCAAGCTCCAACATGTGTGCCATGTGTCCATAATCCTATTACAAGTGGGGAGAATGTGTGTGCCATGTGAGAGATAGGATTTACATGCAAGTAACTCTTAAATATAACAAGTGGACTAGAAAGGTGAGTGAAACCTCAAATGGGATAGAATAAACTATATTTATAAATATAATAAATACATGCATAACTAAGACTTAGGGTAAGCCTAGAAACATATAAGAAGGACCCAAACTAAGATTAATCCTCTAACACTCCCCATTAAACTTAAATTTGCGGTTTTAAAAGTTTAGAAAACCTTATACAAATAATTAAGGGAGTTGAAATTACATATAACTCCCATTAAAATAAAATTACTTCAATAGGAATTACAATATTTTAAGAAATAAAGAAGATAAGGTGACACCAAAAGTTTCAAGGAAGGAAGTGTGATTATCAATAATCTTCAAGAAACTTCTTTGAACAATGTGGTCGATCCATAATGAAAAAAAGACCAACAAGAAGGAGTAATGATCCACAAAACTACAAGATAAAAAAGTTAACACCAATATTTAAAGTTAAGTAACCAATATTCCAAAAAATACAATATACATATGTAATGTAATAAAACTAGATGTATGAAAAAGTAAATTGGAGCAAATAACTTCTATCACAAAGTGTGAAATCCTGCATGAAAAAAATTTAGTCAACATAATCAAAGCATATATCCTATGCAAAAAATATGATTTATTTTATCAAAATGGAGAAAAACAAGATGTGTCACTTGGAAAATATATTCTTTTTGAATCATTAGAATAATGATCACAATAAGACATATCAAACTCTTTAGAAGATTCATTATCTTTAGGAATCCAAATAGTTTTACCTTTAGAGGTAGGAGATTTAATCATTTTCCAACAAGGAAAAGTGCCATGCATGGATTTACCTCAATATTTACATAGATTTTAGCCTTTATATACATGATACCCATGTTTTCCATGATGAAAACAAGGTTTATACATTTTAACCAAAGTATGAGAGATATAAGTAGTATAATCAAAAGTAGTTGCATTATAAGTCATTTGATGTAGAGGACAATAAGATGTCAAATTTAAATTAAAAGAAACTAAATAATTGAAACCAAGACCTATATAATATGCATTAGATTCAAGTAAAATAGGTTCAAGAATACCATTTTCACATTTACCAAGGCCACCACCAACATATCCCATGGATTGCATTATATTTAAACTAGGGTTAGAAAAATTATGTTGAGACATAATCTTATATTTAGGAGATGATAAAGCAAAATTAGAGGTTTGTACCCTTTCAAAAGTCACAATATTAGTAGTGAGGGAGTCAATTTTTTTAATTTATTATTTCACTTAATTTTTAATTGTGTGAGGTTTTCAAAAGGAGAATAGTTTTAGTTCTACATTCAAGTTGGCATCTTATGTATAACAATTATTTATGTATTTTTCCTTGGCCTTATCGCCTCCCTATGGGAGTATTAAGTAGTTCTATGGTACTTTAACTTTGATTTATCTTTTGAGCCTTTATTTTGGCTAACAGTGATCAATGTGTAAGGTTTTTATTCATTTCATTGTGATTCCTATCACTATGTTTTTTTTAATGCTAACAATTTGTTATTTTTTTCCTTGTTACTGGAGCATTTCATTTCCTCTAGTTGCTCTATCTTCCTCATATTTTGGAGTGGCATACCATCCTAAAATGCATTCTATTTATATTATATTAATATTTTAATACATTATTTCTACCTTTGTTTTGATCTAATATGACATTTTTATCCTTTTTTGGTTATTTTGTATCCAAGTGTTTATGATATTTTAAGGCATTATAATTTTTTTAGCCATGACACATAATTAATCTAGTAAGGGGTGGATTTGAAATATGATGGATTATCTATTTTGTCTATACCTGATTGGGTCACTTATTTACCATAAAGAGACACAATTTCAACATGGTAAAAGACAATAACATTTTAAGAGGTAATAGGATATGTGGGTTGAGATCATAGGCTCAATACATCAGTTGATGAAAATAAGGTGGAGGACCAAGACATTGTGATTAAGAATATGAGGATGATACAAAATATATTAATATTTATTAAATTTATCCAATATCATCAAAGTATATTTTTATTATTGTTAAAGCGGGGATTTTTTGGCTAGGGTCCCCAAATCCTAAGAGAAGTACAAATCAAAAGGATCCAATGAACTACTAGAGTCCACAAGAGATACAACAACAAAATAGGGCCAAAGATAGCCATAACATAACCCATAAACATCAAAGAAGTAACCAAAAAACCACCAAAAATATGAAACAATAAAAAGAGAAGTAGCAGCCTAATCAATGTTGAGATTTCTAGATATGTCTTCTCAAAAACTTTTCATTCTTTTGAGATTTGAGTCAGTTTGTAAAATATTTTCTTTGTTGACATCATTATGGCAACCATTGTATTGAACTTGTTTAACTTTACCTTTGAGGGGTCTTAGCATGAAAAAAATATCCCAAGTGTGCTCTAAGATTATCAACATTTTGAATCCTCTCATTCATAGTAACCTTACTATAATTCACTAGAAAGGTGATATTTTTTTTAAGCTTATCATTCTCATTTTCAATCATATCAACCCTAGTTTGGAGACTGTACATTTTTTAGTTTACATCCTTGGTGGAATTGATTTGAAACAATATATAATTCTCTTGGTGTAAATAATTGACTTTAAATTTAAGGTATGTTAGTTCCCTCATGAACCAATGTATGATGGAATTTTGGAGGTCTAGTTATTCAACAATATTGTTTGGGTTTTTCTTACCTTTCAAGGAGATCACTAAATTATTGAAATTTTAATTTAAAGAATGAGGCTGCTTATCAGAAGAAAATTTACCTTTATCCTTCGAGTATTTTCTAGACTTACTTTTTCTAGAATCAGAATACTTGGACTAATTAGTCTCACTATCTTTACCTAGATATTTTTGTTTATTAAATTCCTCTGGCCTAGTCATACATTCTTCAGCTAAGATAGAGTCACCTTTAGTATGACTTGTTTTATGTTATTCCTATATAGGCTAAAGAGGCATCTTATTCCATCTAATAATAACTTAAACTAAAAGATATAATATTTTCTAAGGGTGAGTAGTAAAGTCAAGATAGGAGTGAAAGTAATCAATTGGTTTAGGTGGAGGTAAAACAAAAGGAGTCCTCTAAGCTCTCTATCATCAATTAGTAACTAGAGGTAACTCAGATTGATCCATGTAACAAAGATCCTCATAGAAGGGGGACTCAAGAGAGAGTATACCAATGTGTAAAATAAGCTAATCCCTAACATGATCCATCAAAGGAGTGACATACATGTGCATATTTATACAAATGATGGGTAATATGCATGTAATACAAACCATAAGACTTTGTGCGAAATAGTATAAAATGGCATTTTTCATGATAAACATGGAGACAGGATGCAAACTAAAAATAGATGATGGTACACTAGGGTTTGAAATAATGTGCTCTAAGTCAAGTTCACCAAATGATTTAACTTTTTAGGGTTATTGAGTTTAAGCCCTAGGTTGTTAAAGGTACCAAGTATAATAAATTAGGGTATAAAATATGAAATAAATATAGCCACTAATTTGTAATAGAATTGACCTAGTTTTACCTTTGTAAAAATAGAAATAAATGATGTCAACAACTACTTAGCTAGAAACTAAGCTAAGTGATTTGGAGGTTAAAAATTGGGATAGGAGCTAATTTGAGTGTTGTAAACATTATCCAAGTGTCAAAAACCTTCTTAAATATTCAAAACATAATTGTATAGTAGTAGTAGTTCTTATAGTGTCTTACTTTTGGTGATATTATCCTTTGTGTAGAATTATTTTGAGCATCTATTTGCACCTATGTATGAGTCTACCAAATCTGTTCCTATGTGCATGAATTATAGCTCCATGTCAGTGACCCATTTTGATGAATTTTGTATGTAAAACATAAACATCCATTTTGATAGGGCATCTAATTTGCACAAGTATCATAGTTTGATGTTATTATGGTGGGATGGACATCCTCAACACCTCATTATGATGAGACTTTTCTAAATACCAATACTACAAGGAGGGATCAAGATTGAGTAGTTCTCCCACCTAAGTGTTGGTGCAAGAAAGTTAAGTTAGTATGAATGTCATTTTGAGTGATTTGAGTGATGATGGAGACTATAAATATATGTATTATGAGCTTGGGATGGATGTAGATGACTGTATGCATAAGTAGGTATAATAGAGATTGATAGGCTTGATTATGCACAACTTGTTCTAAGATAGTTTGTATTTTTTACATCTGATTTCCCTCTAGTTAGTAATGGGCTAAAATTCATGTATATATATACATATTATTATAGTACTTGTGTAGGTTTTAAAATAGGTCTAGGATAAACCTAGGTAATTATTATTTTGAAAATATATCTAGTGGTGTCCAAAGGTAGGAAAATGACAATAACACCTAAATTAGAACACTAGTCCCACTGGCATTACTATCCAAATTATGTCACTAGTGTCCAAGTGGAAAAACCTAAGGCACTAGGGACCAAGATGCTAAAGTGATGGTCTAGGACTACTTTAGGGATGTTTAGAGCCATGTGTGGTGTAAAATAAGTTAAATTAAGTGTCTAAATAAGCTCTAAGATAGCTCTAGGGCTAAGCTAACGATGGGTGATCTCAGGTAACACTCTAAGCACTCAAGTGTCATTTTTATATGATTATAGTAGGTATGTCATTCCTTTGTGTATTATAGTTTACAAATTATGATTTCTAAGACATGTAGTACTTTGTGATTCATTGATGCAGGAGCATCTACAATAGTTCAAATTCTAGTGTGAAAATTCAAATTTTGGTTTTCCCTCCAAATTGTGAGATTTCAAAATTTCACCTTCAAGGTAAATGTAATTATAAAAAAGTGAAAGTAAAAAGGTGAAAAGTGATTGTTAGATTGTTGAGGAAATAAAGGGGAAATGGTTGAAACTATTTTCAATCTTAGTAAATTGTTAAAACTTTCAAACATCATATTGTTTTTCCTTAAGCCCAAATTGGGCGTAGAAGTTAGGAGAGAGATTCTTGAAAAGACAAAAAAAAGAGAGAATTCATTAAGAAGAGAAGAAGAAGACAAGAAGAGAGGATGAGAGGGGTGTAGAAGTGGATAAGGATAGAGAGTAAAAGTCCTCTCATTCAAAGGGATAGAAGATGGAATGAAGAAAGGAGAGAAGAATTAGTGAGGGAGGACTTCACTCAAGAGATGTAAAAGAATATGAGAAGGAGCAAAGAATGTGAGAAGGAGTAGAGACTGCTTTGGAAGCCATGGAAAATTGATATTTAATTTTAAGTTTCTTATTTTATTTAAGAAATAATGAATGCTTTGTTTCCTATATGGTCTCTTTATGTAATTCTGGTAACAGGCCTGCATATGTGAATGTGTGAAAGTATGTGTGTATGATTATTCTCTAAAGAACATTGTGAAAGACTGATTATTTTATATTTTGGGAACAATATAAAGGTGGTATGATGTGATCAAGAGGTTTTAAGGAGTTTTAAATGTTGTAAAAAGCCTAAACATGCCTAAACAGGGTATTCAAGCCTGTAAAACTACAGCCCATTGCCTTAAATCAAATCCACATGAAAATGTTTGTATGAAGTCTAAAATGGTATGGAGATAAGATATATAGGTCCCTAAGGCAATTATAAACTTAAGAGTGAATAAAATCAGGCCCTAGAAACCCTCTTGATGTCCAAAAACTCCACAGTTGAAATTCAGGCCTGTAGGTGACAGTGTATAGAAAAAGTTAAGAAACTTGTATGTTTTTGCATTGTAAGTGGATTGATCAAGTCATTGTTGATAGGGAATATGAATTGGAAATTCATCAAGGTATTTACATGGTTATTTATCCTCCTGAAAGTCTATTGATCACACAAAAAGAGATGACAATAATGAACCCTGTTGGCTGTCATAAAAATACAGTCCAAGACACTGAGTTGTTGAGTATTGGCAAGCTTAGAAGGTTGATATAACCTAGAGGATGATTGGAGAAGGTGTAGGGAAATAATACAGACCCTAAAAAATTTATTTTAACCTTTTAAACAAGCTAAAACACTCCCAGAAAAAATAATAAGCTCTCGGCCTGTGACTGTCATGGGAAAATTCTGAATTAGGTTCAAACCCTTAAAATGAGTTTTAAAGCTTAAAAACTCTTGAAACTTTGTAATTTGACCCTTGATGATGTTAGAAAACTTTTGGAAGTGGTTTCAAGGTGTCACAGTATGGAGAAATATGGAAAAAGACAATTGCCAAGTGGAACCTAGGTGTATGTGAAGGGAAGAGCATAGGCCAATATAGGAAAAGTGAATTTATCCAAATAAATGCCCTAAAAAATGATTGATTCACCTGTAAGAAGGTAATGGGTATCTGAAATGGTGATTTTTTTTCTTAGAAAGTCCGTACTTTACTCTGGACAAGGTGATTTGCACGCAAGAAGGGATAATTAGAACAGGGCATAAAGAAGAAAGTACAATTCCGTACAAAGCAAACTCAAGATATTTTTGAGTATGTTATATAAGGGATTAATGGGTATCTATAAATGTTTTTACTTTCATGATTGAGCTAACCTATAAAAATTTATGGCCAATAAATAGGGAAAATAGGGCTACAAGGAATGAATGATCTAGATAGGTCTGTATCAGTTTGTTGATGGTTTCAGAGAAGTGTAAGGATAAGTTTAATCATTTGGTATCAGAGCTTGAAGCTCTTGGGAATTGGTAACTTGTTTTTGGTTTTGATTTCTAATGAGTTGTTACAGGATTTGGTAAGAGGATCAGCAAGACAAGTGCTAAAAGACCCTGGGAAGAAAAGGTATGAGAATCTTTGCTATTTGAGTTAAGTTTATTGTGTTGAGAAGAAGCCAAGAAATGCTTAGTGAAGATCCAAGAAGAAGCTTGGATACTTTGCCAAAAGACTAAGGTGAAATAGACTTAGATGAGGTAAAGGATGGAGTTTGAAGCTTGAAGAGCTCAAAAGTAAGAGAGCACAGTGAATGCTCAAGAGGAAGATCCAAAGCAAGGTAATCTTGTATTTGTGATTTGTATTTGATGAAGTGTTGTATAAGAGTTGCTGCAGGATTGAGAAAAAGATCAAAAAACTAGGATGCAAAAGGCCTAGGTGAGATCAAGGAGATTGTCAAAAGACCAGTCAAGGAGAAAGGCTTGGGTGAGACAAGGGATCAAGAGACCAAGGTGGAAAAGACTTGGGTGAAGATCTCAGAGATGGAAGTGTTGTTGAAGGCACTACAAAGCAGCAAGGTACATGAGGGCACCAAGAGGAAAGCAAGCATCAAAGGTATGGACAGTTTTGTAATTAATAGAGAGATTGCTAAGTTGAAGAGAGAGTTAGCTAAGGTTAAAGATGAATATGAGTCTTGGATGCAGATGGATAAGCAATCATGGGTATGGCCAATGAGAAGGAGGTTAAAGTGGCCAATAGATCTCCTAGTGAAAAGGAGAAGAAGGCAAAAGAAGATTGCCATGACGAGAGAAGCCCATAGAGGCTTAAAGAGGATAAGAAGGTTGCCAAGTGAGCAGCAAAAGGAAGAAGTTGAGAAGAAGCTTCTCATTGAGGAGAACAAGAGAAGAGAAGAAAGAAAATATGAAGTGCGAGGAAGAGCACTTGAAAAGATGAGAGTGTGGATGAAGAGAGCACTCATAGGGACCTTGTGGTCTCTTGTTTTTATATCTAATGCTATTTTTGCATGGGTAAGTGCAGGTATGAGTAGCCTTGTGAAGGTCAAGAGAAGGGCCTTGGAAAGTGAAGAGATTGGTGCAAGAGAAGACACCAAGTGTACAAGTGAATGTGCAGGAAAGAGAAGAGAGTTTGTTGCTGTTGATAAAGAAGAAGAGATGCATTGGTTAATGCATACGAAAGGTGTTGATGATTCCATACAAGAAAAAGAAGAGATGGAAGATGAAGCTGAATTCCATGATGCCATTGAAGGCCAAGAAGAAGAAAGAGGACAGCCAAGCATAAAGGAAGAAGAAAGGACAGATAATCAAGAAGCTATGCAAGTCAAGGAACTAATGGAGCAGCCCATTAAGGAGGTAAAAGTGAGTTCAAAAATGATTCTTCTTATAGGCATGAAATTGTTGATATACATGTTAAAGAAGCAAAGAGAAAGGTGAAGTTTTCAATTAACCATGGATATGTGATGCCTAAATGGTGGATGAAGAAAACTCCCAAGAAACAAGAAGTGCTGGTACAAAAGCATGGATACAGGATGCCTAAATGGCTTGAGAAGAGAAATGGTAAGAAGAAGAAATAAGTGTGGGTGCCTAAGAAGGCAAAGAGAGAAGATGTGAGTGTTGAGGTAACAACACTAAGAATTCAATGGAAGAGGACTGCAGGTGATTCAAGTAGCCAAGAGAATGAAGGTAAGAAAGAAAACTTCTCAAAGAATAATGAGGTAGAGCATGAGGATACAAGAATGAAAGGTAAACAAATTGTTTGTGATGATGTTTTTGAATCCTTCAATGATATTTTTATGGAAAATGAGGAATGGAAAATGTCTATGAAAACTAATGTACAGCAAGGAAAGAATTCCAAATGGATGGACGATGAGGAAAGGAGAAAGTATATAGCAGAACAAACAAGATGGCTTCAAGCAGAGATTGAAGAAAGCAAAGAGATAGAAGGTAAGAGTGCTTCAATTGTATTTGATAAGTATATTGATGTTGATGAAGAAGTTGGTTATTGTGAAGACAAGCTAAGAAAAGATGAGATAAGAGGTAAAGGGCAAGTAAGCCTTGTGTGTGATCAGCCCAAATTTGATGAAGAGAATGGTGAGATAGATGAGATCTCACTAAAGGAAGAGTTGAAGATGTTAGAGGAGCTATTGGGTGATTCAAGAGAGATAAAGGAAGGTACAAGCCATAGTGAAGACACCATTAGGAAGAATGGAAAAAGACAAGAGCAAATCAAAGAGGCAAGGGCAGTTTTGATCAAGAAAGAAGAGCATGGAGGCAGCTAAGAGGCTTCATGGCCTAAAGATTTTGATTCTAAGGTGGCTTTGAATGTTTTGTATGCAGGTATGAAGATTGTTAAGGTGAATGACATACATGAGTCATTGGAGAAGCTTATGGAACAAGAAGAACAACAAAAAGATATAGAAGATATGTATGAAGATGAAGAAGCATGGAAGTGGGAGATGGCAGCTGAGAAGGAGATGAGGAGAAGAACATACCAGAAGAGGAAGAACAACAAGATGAAGGACAAAGACAATCAAAGACAAAGACAAGCATTGGCATTGACAACAAGACTGTGGGATCCAGGCATACAAGTGAAGACTAAAGTGAGGAGGAAGCATGACATTTGAACTAAGGTTCAAATCTTTTCTAAAGGGAGAGTATGATGCAAGAGCATCTACAATAGTTCAAATTCTAGTGTGAAAATTCAAATTTTGGTTTTCCCTCCAAATTGTGAGATTTCAAAATTTCACCTTCAAGGTAAATGTAATTATCAAAAAGTGAAAGTAAAAAGGTGAAAAGTGATTGTTAGATTGTTGAGGAAATAAAGGGGAAATGGTTGAAACTATTTTCAACCTTAGTAAATTGTTAAAACTTTCAAACAACATATTATTTTGCCTTAAGCCCAAATTGGGCATAGAAGTTAGGAGAGAGATTTTTGAAAACACAAAAAAAAGAGAGAATTAATTAAGAAGATAAGAAGAAGAGAAGAAGAGAGGATGAGAGGGGTGTAGAAGTGGAGAAGGATAGAGAGGAAAAGTCCTCTCTTTCAAAGGGACAGAAGATGGAATGAAGAAAGGAGAGAAGAATTAGTGAGGGAGGACTTCACTCAAGAGATGTAAAAGAATGTGAGAAGTAGCAAAGAATGTGAGAAGGAGTAGATAATGTATTGGAATCCATGGAAAATTTATATTTAATTGTAATTTTCTTATTTGATCTAAGAAATAATGAATGCTTTGTTTCCTATATGGTCTCTTTATGGAATTCTGGTAACAGGCCTGCATATGTGAATGTGTGAAAGTATGTGTATGATGATTATATAAATAACATTGTGAAATACTGATTATTTTATATGTTGGGAAAAATATAAAGGTGGTATTATGTTATCAAGAGGTTTTAAGGAGTTTTAAATGTTGTAAAAAGCCTAAACAGGCCTAAACAGGGTATTCAGGCCTGTAAAACTACAGCCCACTGTCTTAAATCAAATCCACATGAAAATGTTTGTATGAAGTCTAAAATGGTATGGAGATAAGATATATAGGTCCCTAAGGCAATTATAAACTTAAGAGTGAATAAAATCAGGCCCTAGAAACCCTCTTGATGTCCAAAAACTTCACAGTTGAAATTCAGGCCTGTAGGTGACAGTGTATAGAAAAAGTTAAGAAACTTGTATGTTTTTGCATTGTAAGTGGATTTATCAGGTCATTGTTGATAGGTAATATTAATGGGTAATTCATCAAGGTATTTACATGGTTATTTATCCTCCTGAAAGTCTATTGATCACATAAAAAGAGATGACAATAATGAACCCTGTTGGCTGTCATAAAAATACAGTCCAAGACACTGAGTTGTTGAGTATTGGCAAGCTTAGAAGGTTGATATAACCTTGAGGATGATTGGAGAATGTGTAGGTAAATAATACAGACCCTATAAAATTTATTTTAACCTTTTAAACAAGCTAAAACACTCCCAACAAAAATAATAAGCTCTCGGCCTGTGACTGTCATGGGAAAATTCTGAATTAGGTTCAAACCCTTAAAATGAGTTTTAAAGCTTAAAAACTCTTGAAACTTTGTAATTTGACCCTTGATGATGTTAGAAAACTTTTGGAAGTGGTTTCAAGGTGTCACAGTATGGATAAATATGGAAAAAGACAATTGCCAAGTGGAACCTAGGTGTATGTGAAGGGAAGAGCATAGGCCAATATAGGAAAAGTGAATTTATCCAAATAAATGCCCTAAAAAATGATTGATTCACCTGTAAGAAGGTAATGGGTATCTGAAATGGTGATTTTTTTCTTAGAAAGTCCGTACTTTACTCTAGACAAGGTGATTTGCACGCAAGCAAGGCTAATTAGAACAGGGCATAAAGAAGAAAGTACAATTCCGTACAAAGCAACCTCAAGATATATTTGAGTATGTTATATAAGGGATTAATGGGTATCTATAAATGTTTTTACTTTCATGATTGAGATAACCTATAAAAAGTTATGGCCAATAAACAGGGAAAACAGGGTTACAAGGAATGAATGATCTAGATAGGTCTGTATCAGTTTGTTGATGGTTTCGGAGCAGTGTAAGGATCAGTTTCATCATTCATTCCTAGTTCTGGCTGCACCTTTTATCTGAGCTAATCGAATACTACCAATACTTTTATATCATTTTGTACAAGAGTTCCACATGATGTAATCACATTGGTTAGGATATTTTAGGGCCTTAATAAGTTTGACACCCCTAGGACATTCATAGGTTTGATAACAAGCATATGGCACTCTTTCATTCACTACGCTCACCCAAGTGTCTAACAAGTCTAACACCCTTAAGATATTGGTAGATTAAAAAACTTCATGTGGTGATATTTTGTTCATTAAACTCTTATAGGGATCTAAAAAGTTTGACATACTGAGGAGGATAGTAAGTATGAAAACATACATGTGGCACTCTTTCATTTACTCAGCTCTATTGGGGGTCTAATAAGTCTCACACCCTTAGGAGACTGGTAGGTTTGAAAACTTCCATGTGGCACTCTTTCATTCATTGGGCTCTCCTGAGACTATGACAACTCTGACATCCCTAGGAGGTTATTATGTATGAAAAATTCCATGTGGCACTCATTTTTGGTCAAGCTCTCTACATGATTTTATATAAAATGACTAAGTTAAAATAAAGGCCACATAGCTAATCAAAGGTTCACCTATCTAATGTCAAATCCTTATGTAATTCTAGGTAAGATTATAGAGTGATGTCATTATGGAATATCTTACATACTTTAGTGATTTAAAATAATAGTTAGCATAAGAAATTATAAGTAAGGAGACTTTTTTTGCTTAAAACATATAGAGGTAGCACTATTAGGAAAATAAAGTAAATTAGAGTGGTCTTAATGATGATCAATTTCACATTATTTATTTTATGAAATACACAATAGATCAAGGTGAAATATTGAAGATTTCATACAATTCAGTACCAAGGGCAAGCTGATAGAGGTCACAAGGAACTTAGAGATACTAAGTTTTAGAGGGCCCCCCCACTTATCAAAAAATGGGTGGAGGTCATGTTGGCCATAACAAGTTGCTAGTTTGTGTAATTAGATATATATTATTGTGGTTAAACTACTTTAATTTTCAATTTACATTTTAGTTTTTAAAGATTATTTTTTAGCTAAAAACATATGACCATGGTTTACATTTATATATTCTGATGCAAGTGATATGTATGTATACACACATATTTATATTAGTTATAATTAGTTATTTTTCATAATTACAATGACAATATAAACTAACTATTATTATTTGTTTGAGGTGGATGAAAGACTATCTCACCCTCATTGAGTGATATAGAGGGAGATCATCATAAGGGAGAGGGTAGTAGGTTGTGATAAATATGGATAGATAGATAAAACCTAGAACAATCCCACACACACACAAACACACACACACACACACACACACACACACACACACACACACACACACACACACACACACACACACACACACACACACACACACACACACACACACACACACACACACACACACACACACACACACACACACACACTTGATAATTTGGATAATAATGGTTTATAGTATTTTTTTAATATTTACCTATGATAATGAATTTTTATAATAATTTGTTATGTGGTCACTTTTAGTGGTCTGCTCATTATGGTTATAATTTCATGTTAATATTTGGATTTCTTGTGATTCATAACCTTCAACTACTAGAATTTAGTATTGTGAGATGCATATGATTTCGTATCACATTCAAACCAAATTTGATTTGGAGTCTTGATTTTTTAATTCTTGCATAATTTTATCATTGATGCTTTTAGGGTGTATCATTATGTTAATTGTTGATTGCTTATTTGACAAACTTATTATGTCATATTATGAACTACCTATTTTATTATTCTTGAATTTAAAAGGGTCATAGTGTAGTATATTTGGATTAATTTTAAAATTAATTGACCCTTTTGTCATAGAGTGACTTGATATTAAATAAACCCCCTTTTGGTGGCCTTAGGAATCATGGAACAATAGACCACTAAATTGGTTTACATTATAAAAATATGTCTTGAAACTTAGGCTATGGTAAAATAAAAATATTTGTTCATACATTGGGTATAAATTAAAAATTTAATTGGTAATATGTTTTATTGTGATACAAAATCTCATTATTGATTTAGGTTTTTCATGAGCTTAGGTAAAAACATGAATATTATGATTATGATTAGGGTTATTGAATTTCATTCATTTGGATGAGAAAATTCAAGAGGTTGAGGGAGAAAACCCTACCTAGTATCATGAACTTATTAATTTTTAAGACTAGAATTTGACTATAGTGGTAATACTTACTAGTGTTAGTGGTGTAGAGAAGCTAAGAGTAAATGACAGAATTATCAGAGTAAATTTAGAGCCATGCAAGACATGGTCATGGATAAACAAATTTATAATGAAAATAAAGATGGGTTAATTTATAATAGTATAGTACCATAATTTAGAGGTAAAAAAGATGAATAAGTGAAAATAGTGAGAGCTACAACCATCATTTCATTTATTGGGAAAGGAAAGTAATGCAAGCTACATCCATTATTTTCTATCTTCTAAGTATTTGATTATTAAAATTTTAAGCATAAATAATAATTTTTTTTGTTAATAATACGGTTGTTATTTTGTTTTCATGAATCAAACATATGAGAATGACAATCAAAATTAAATCCTTGTATGAAACCTGTAAAAATAGATTTTAATGGTTAGCTATTGCATATTGGCTACTTGCATTTATATATTGAAATCATAAATTATATGGTTGTGTTCTAGTATTTATTTGTTGGTGAGGTTGACCTTATGAACTTGGTGGTGATAACTGTTTCTCACCCAAAAGATCATAGAGGTGAGCTTTACTTGTAATACTCAATCACTTCAATAGTGTTTTTTTATGTGTAAAACTTGAGTTGAAATCCTTAGTGTCGACCTTATTTTGGTAATTTTATAGTAGGGTTATGTCATGTGGTTTTGATTTATCCTTGGTGAATGTCATGGTTGGGTATGTAGTTTTCTATTGCTACTTTTTTTAGCAAGTTTTACTTTTGTATTAACTTACCCTTGGTAGTATGTCTATTTAGTCCTCATTTTATTCATTGATTTTTTTAGACTAGTAGCTATTGAGTGACCACCTACAGGGCCTAAAACATGATAATAATGAATAGTTTTTATGGGATTTAAAAATAAATGGTTAAGGTTTTTTATATAACTATTAAATTTAAATCTTTAATAAATTACTAGTTTTTTAGCAGGTCCCTAAAGATGAACACATCTAGGTTCAATACATTGAATACACTATAAGGGTTCTATTGGTTATTAAATAATTTACCACAAATTTCATTCATGGTTTTTGTATTACCTTTAATTTAACCTTGAAATATGTCCATTTGGATATAGTAAAGTATAAATATTATTATGTTTTAGAAAATATGACTAAGTATGGTATTGTGTTTCAAAAACTATAACTAAGTAGTGTTATATCCTCATCCAATCCATAATAATAAGGGGAAATATCAAATTGATTAAGCAATATTAAGACACCTTAACAATATTTTGTTTCATGATTTAATTAAAATGGTTTTGTTATTTGAGGCTATCATTGGTTATCTATCATTTATGCCTATTTTGTCTACATTTACATTGTGCCATTTTTGGTAAGTTGTTGACTTAGTGAATTAAGTTCAATTTTTAAGATTGTTATTTTTTACTATGTTTGAAAACTATCAATATTACTTCACCAATTGTGTTTCTTAGTTTGTGTTGACTTTATTTCAATACCTTTATTATTATTGAAGTAATTTATTTCTATTGTACTGTGTAACATTAGTTTCATTTGAATTATTAAGACTTTGAATTTGAAAGTCATGGGACTTATCCATGGAGTGAAAATCATTATCTAAATGATGTTACGAGGAAACATATTAGAAACCTATTCATATGTTAGTAGGACATTGACTTAGGTATCAATGTCATTCAGAAATAATTTTGTTGCATTTTTCATGGTCATTATGGGTAAAATCATTTCTTAGAATTTGGAAACATTATAATGTATTTTTATATTTGACATAGGGAAAATAACCTAATTGAATGATTCAGGTTTCATTTGGTGTTGCATGTAAGAGTTGACATTTTAGTCTTTTTGAATTGGAAACTCAAACTCAAGTCACCACTTTGGTAGTTTTCTACAGTGTGAAGTGGGAATATAGGGAATCACTATATGTTATCTTTTGGTGATGCCAGGCATGCAACTCTCAAATTTGGATCTCGAATTCTTAATTTATTTAAACAAACTACAAAATTAAAGGAGGGTTAAAAACCGACCTTTGTGGATTGTGAAAGGTGTGTTGGTAGTTGGTAGTTTAGATTTGAGTTGGATCTTGAAGAAAATATAAAGTAGAGATGAGAAATGAATAAATAAGGAAATAAAAACCCTAGTCTCAAATTGAAGGCATGTTTTTTCTCCTTCTTGATAAATTTTATATATATTAAAACTAATATAGTAAGATCTCTTTATATAAATATTATCCATAGTATAAATCCATACATACATACATATATATATATATATATACATACATATATATACATACATACATATATATACATACATATATATATATATATACATACATACATACATACATACATACATATGGATGGGTGGTGTGTGTGTGTGTGTGTGTGTGTGTGTGTGTGTGTGTGTGTGTGTGTGTGTGTGTGTGTGTGTGTGTGTGTGTGTGTGTGTGTGTGTGTGTGTGTGTGTGTGTGTGTGTGTGTGTGTGTGTGTGTGTGTGCGCGTGTGTGTGTGTGTGTCCGTGCGTGTGTGCTTGCACATGCACATGTGTGTGTGTGCATAAAATCATGAATATACATTTGCATGTTCATGTGCATTAGTGTGTGTGTGTGTGTGGGGTAAATAATGATAATTGTGTTTGGGAAATTTTCTTGCTTTAGTTCACCTAACATTATGTTTGATATATTTAATTTTATTATTAAAATAGTGTATAACTCTAAACTTGCATATATTATGTTCCACATCCCTCTTGGTAGTAAAAAAAATATATTTGTTTCAATGCTGGAACTATTATAAAAGCCACCCAAATAAGGTTTGAGTAATTTGTAGAGGTAAATGTCCACTGATATGTTGGCTATTTATTTTTATGTGGAACTTGTTTCTCCTAAAACATAATAATGTTTCTTTGGTAATGAATAGTTCTTATATTTTTATATGTTGGGATTATTTTATGATATTCCTTACTATATTAATTAGGTTTCATAGGTGAAAATAGAGATCGATTTTTAATTAAAATTATTCCTTTGGGTTTTTAGTGTTAGCATGTAAGTATATATGGATATTTTTTAACCTATGTATTGTTTTAGATTGAGGTAAAAACAGGTTTTGAAGGGGCCCCGAAACCCTATAACAAAGAGCAAAAGAAAGAACGTCTAAGACCATAGGCAAAGCCTAACAAACACTACAAGGAAGTAGCAAAAACAGGTTTTAAATGGACCTGAAACCATCAGAGAAACATCCGGTCAAAACCCAGAAACAGAGATCTGGTAGCACATCAGTCAAAAGATAACAAAAAGAAAACAAAGATCAGTACCAATTTCTAAACCAATAAGAAGGACCAGATTATTCATCCAGTTCCAGAATCAGGTTCATGGCTTCTTTTCCTTTCAAAGCAGTTTCTTGGGTGATAGCCTCCAACAAAGCTCCTTTTTGTGTATCTTTCTTTCTAGAGATTTGCCTCGTCCTTTTGCTGGGACCCTCTAGTGCTTTGGTCTCCTCATTGGCTCATTTACCTATATTGATAGCAGCGACACAAATGTTGGATGTTATTTCCTCCATTTTCATTCTGTTGTCCTTTATTAGTTCTCGGAGGTTGTTTTCATAGGCTTTGAGCTTGACAGGGATCTCGCTTAACTGATTTTGCATGTTGTTTATTTTGTTCCAAGCAGCTTTCAGAGAATCTTCCAAAGTTTCTGCTTTTCTCTTGAGATCAATGATCTCCCCACAGATCCAGGAATCAAAGTGGGAAGAAGCCTCTGCTTTACAATTAACCTAGGTCATAGGTATGTGTGTTTCATCATTCTGATTCTTCCCTCTCCAATCCTCAGACTTTTTATTGGGACTATTCCTGGCTTCTTCAAAGATATCTTCTCGACTCTTTTGTTCCCGCTCTTTGATTCCAGTTTGAATTTCCATATCCATATTTTGAATATCATCCTGAACTGAAATTTCCTTTTCATTCTTAGAAGTTGGGTCCTCAACAGGATCTTCTTGGACAAATTCCTCCTCTGACACTTTCTGGTTTTCCTTCGTATCTACAGTTTTGATAGCAAAATCCTCCTCTGTATTAACGCTATCTTTTTCAATTTCCTTAGAACCTTCTTCATTATTACTAGAGTTGGTATCCCAACTCTCAGTTCCTTCTTCTTCCTCTGGTTTTTCCTCCTCGGGTTCTTCAATTCTCTCATGTCCCCTTTCTTCTTCTACAATCTGCTTATTAGGACTAGGGGACTTAATTTTGCCTCTCCTAATTACATTTTCATTCTTTTTATTTCCTGACAACTTATTTTTCCCCTATTCGGGGTACTTAACCAGTGCCCTATTCTTGCAGTAGCCTTCAATAAGCAGAATAAGGCCTTCGTGGAGGATAGGGCGCATATCCTTTTTCCTATGAGCATATAAACTTTGGATCAGGGAATAGCGAAGATAGAAGGGAAAAGACAAGCTAACCTTATGCCTAAAGTGGTTAAGGAAGACAAAATGGAACTTGTGCACTCATTTGCTTCTTTCGTCCAAGATGAAGTACTCCCTTATACAGCTTAAGACATCCCTCCATATCCCTTTAATCTGGTCCAGCTCATAGAAATCCCCATTTTTGACCAGCTTCTGTTCCTCCTCATCCATTTTGGGGAACTTACAAAAGGCGTCATTCAAAATGCTAGTCTGCTTGGAAAATTTGAGTCCATCCATTGGCAACCTTGTAACCTCAGCTATGAAATCCTCTGTTAAGTTTACTGTGATACCATGCAAGGTGACCTTTTCATCAGACAAATTTTTGAAAAAGGCCGTCGTGATATGTGGTTTAGAACCGTGGAGTCTTTCCATGTAGCTCACAACTTTTCCTTTCTACAGAATTCTCCAGACTTCATGTTTCTCTCTCCATTCTTCACAACTCTTGGGTTCCTGTTTACGGGGTTCTCCCTTCCTTTCACGTGCCATTCTCATTTTCTTTGAATCCCAATTGCTGTAGACTTTGCCCTAAAACCTCCTGCTATCAATTTGATTAGGAATTTGACTTTGTTTGTGCCTTTTCAGGATCCACTTCTCCCTCTTGAGGGCCTTACTCTTTAATAATTGAATTCCTTTCCCCGTGCTGCCACTCCTCCTACTCATTATGTTTTTCTTACACTCCAATCTTACCTTCTTTCGCATGTGTGGCATCGTGAAGAATGAGCGGCCTTAAATCCACGTTCCTTTCTAAGGTTTCATTCCACCTCACTATTTGACCTTCCCGGACAGCACAATTAACAAGCCAATCTGCAACACCATTGGCTTCACGAAAGGTGTGGGTGATTTTAATATCTTCAAATTTATTCAAAAGTGTTTTCATCTCCTTTACCTTATCCTCTATGGTCCAAGACATAGTATTCTTATTATTAAGAATATTAATAACATTCAAAGAGTCCCCTTCAAGCCACAATTTAGGATATCCTGAATCCACAGCTAATTTAAGGGTCTGGAGGGCAGTTGTAGCTTCGGCAATGTGGCAATTAGATATACCAATGGGGATTGTGAAGCATCAATAACCATACCCATATGGTTTCTCAATACACCACCACAACCAGCATTCCCTGGGTTCCCTTTGGCAGCACCATCAAAGTTACCTTTAATCCAACCTTGAGGGGGAACATTCCAAGTAACACCTGATCTGGGGTTATCAGGTTTACCAAGAAGAATATCAGGTAACCTATGTATTGTTGGTTGTTTCATCTTATATTTATTCATGGTAATATTTTTAGATATAATATTTGGATACATGGACTCCCTAGTGGTAACTCATTTTATTAATCAGATGACCCCTATTAAGATTTATGGGTGTTTTAAAAGGATTCTAGATGCTTAAAAATTATATTTCTATATTAAAAATGTGTGTTTGGTGCTAGTTAGTGTGAATGGGCTGTTTGTGCATGTTTATATTTTACCTTTCCTTACTCTAAATGCTATAATATAATCTTGTATGAAATGTATTACATTCACCCTTGTCGTGGAGGTGTTAACAACACTTTATAATAATGTGACTTCATGCTTGACTCCTAATAGACATTCGAAATATTTTATACCTTGTGATTTGGTTGGTAATATTAAATATTGTTGTTAATTCAAAAAGGTCTGCATTACAATCCTATAAATAAATATTGAGCATTAGGTAAAAGTGATGATTAAGTTCACTCTTTTTTACACCAATGGTATTATGATTCATTATATAGTAAGATGATATTTATGGTTATTGATTAATGTATCTAGTCTAAATCATAAGCTTGCATATTGTAAACTCTTATTAAAGTAATATGAAATTAATTTAACCTCATAGTTTACATACAAGGAAGGTTTGAATACAAATATTCTTATTATGATAGTCATTTTCTAAGCTTACTTTGTCATGTCATAATTTTTCATTATTATAATTTTTATCTAGAGGTTAATTAACATATCCAACATTATGTTGATTTATCTCATTGTAATCTCTTAATGTAGGTGCTGAACTATTTATATGGAAATTGCACTTTTTTAAATCTCTAATTGATTTGTGGATTCTTGCTTGACATGTTTTAATTTTTATTTGAATTGGCCTAAAATGGTTTTTGTAAATGGATAGGTCATTATTTTAACTCCTATTTTAATGAGTATTATAGTTTTGGATTGAATATTTCTAGTGTCTTGAGATACGTTGGTTATTATTGTTGCTCAAGAGAGGGTTATATAAATTAAATGAGCCTGTGTGAAAAATATTTTAGCACTATTAGGAAAAGATATTTATTTTGATATACTTATTTAGTACAATCATTATGTTGTGTTTTTGTTGAGTAAAATTATGTTATGAAGTCTTGATTATAGTTGGTTGCTCTAGTATCAAGTTTAGTACTCTAAGTAATTGTATTAAAATTATAAAAGTCTTTAGTATTTGAATAAATTGCTTCTTTGATTTTTAAGGAATTTGACCCTTTTAGGGTTGGGTTGAATTTTTTGGCTAATAAGAGACTTAAGAAAATTAATTCAAAATGAACTTGTTATGGCATACATGTTATATTAGACTAAAATTATTGTGTGGTTTTAGCATGCAGTCTAGGGACACACAAGCAATTGCATGGTTGACCTTGTCATTATTTTATATTAATATGATAGTAAATATGAACTGAGTTTCCTATTTCTTAACATAATTGATAAAATTGATGGTTTTGTAACTCCTTTACTATTTTTACAAGATATCAAATCAATTAATTAGTGAGGAAGTGAAATAAATCATGATTCTATATCATTTGTATACTAGTAAAGTTCCAATTTTAGTGTGAAATGTTTGATTTTTTATTCTTATATTGGTTATACCTATAAAGTTGGAAATTTTATTGTTTGGTGAAGGAAGAAGGCTAGAATTTTGTTCAGTTAACATATTATGATATTAATTTTATAAATACACTATAAAATATAAGTCATGTTGAGTGTGATTTATGGTGTTAAATATGGTATAATACTCTTGACATAATATTAACCTAGGTCAAGAGTAGACTAGTTCCAACATAGGAGATTTGCCACGTTGATATTCAGTTGTAATACCCATTGATCTTATTAATACTCCCCTTTCATGTAACAACCTTGAAATTATGTTTATCGATATTATTTTAGTATGTTTTTAGTCTCTCTTTGGTACTTATTTCATCCAGACATGTCTTGAAATAAATCTAGAATGAAAATAAAGAGGGGAGAATCGATAATAGTATGGAGCCACAATTTGGAGATAAAAAGGAGTAGGGAAAATAGTGGGATTTAAAACCATAATTTCATTTATTTGGAATGGAAACCAATACAAGCTACATCCATTATTTTATATCTTCTAGATATGTGATTATTACAAGTTTAAGCATAAATAATAGAATTATTTTATTAATAATATGATTGTTATTTTATTTTCATTAATCAAACATATAGGAATGGAATTCAAAATTAAAACCTTGTATTGAACTTGGAAAAATATATTTTAATGGTTAGAGGTTATATATTGGTTACTTGCAATAATAGCTTGAAATCATAAATTATATGGTTGTGTTTTAGTATTATTGGTTCATGAGGTTGACCCTATGAAATTAAAGGTGATAACACTTACCTAAAAAATCATAGTGATGATCTTGAATTGTAATACTCAACCACTTCAATAATGTTTATTTATGTGGAAAACTTGAGTTAAAATCCTTGAGTATGAACCTCCTCTTGGTAATTTTATAGCAAGGTTATGCCATATCATTTTGATTTATCCTTGGTGAATGTCTTGGTTGGGTCTGTGGTTTTCTATTACTACTTTTTTTTTTCAAGTTTAAAATTTCATATTAACTTACATGTGGTAGTACATCTAGTTAGGCCTCATTTTATTCTTTGATTTGTTTAGACTAGTAGGTGGTTGAGTGACCACCTATAGGGCTTAAAACATGATAATAATAAATAGTATATTTTGGGATTTAAAAATAAATGGTTAAGGTTTTTTATATAACTATTAAATTTGAATCTTGAATAAAGTACTAGTTTTCAATTAGGTCCTTAAAGATGAACATAGCTAGGTTTAATACTTTGAGTACATTGTAAGGGTTTTATTTGTTATTAAATAATTTACCACAAAATTCATTCATGTTTTTTGTACTACCTTGACTTGAACACTAAAATATGTCCATTTAGATATAGAAAAAAAAATATATTATTATATTTTATAAACTATAAATAGGTATGTTATTGTGTTTCAAAAAATATAACTAAGTAGTTTCATATCCTTATCAAATCCATAATAATAATGGTAAATATCCTATTGATGAAGCAATGTTCAAATACCTTAACAATATTTTGTCGCATACTTTAATTAAAAGGGATTTGTTGTTTGAGGCCATCATTGATTATCTATCAGTTATGCCTACATTGTCTACATTTCCATTGTATCATTTTTGGTAAGCTCTTGAGTTAGTACATTAAGTTTAATTTTTAAGCTTATTATTTTCTACTATTTTTAGAAACTATCAATATCACTTGGCCAATTGTGATTCTTCATTTTTGTTGATTATCTTTGAATACATTTATTATTGTTGTAGTAATTGATTTCTATTGTAATTTGTAACATTAGTTTTGTTTTCATTATTAAAAGTTGGAATTTGAAATTTATGGGACTTATCCATGGTAGTGAAGGTCATTTTTTAAATTATGTTACTAGGAAATATATTATAAACATAATCAAATTTTAGTAGAATAATGAATTAGGTATCAATATCATTAAGAAATGATTTTATCATGTTTTATATGGTCATTATGAGGAAATACATTTCTTAGACTTTGGAAACATTATGATGGAGTATTATATCCAATGCAGGTTAAATAACATAACTGAATGATTTGGGTTTCATTTGGTGTTGCATGTTAGATTAGAAATTTTAATCTTTTTGAATTGGAAACTCAAACTTAGGTCACCACTTTGGTAGTTTTTTGAAGATGAAGTGGGAATATAGGGAACCACTATTTATTTTATTTTGGTGATTTAAGGTATGAAACTCTCAAACCTAGATCTAGATTTCTTAATTTAATTAAGAAAACTAAAAAAATAAATAATGAGGGTGAAAAACACATCTTATTGGATTGTGTAAGGTGTGTTGGTAGTTGGAAGGTTGGATTTGAGTTGGAGCCTTAAGAAAAGATAAAGAAGATATGAGAAATGAATAAATAAGGAAGGAAAAATCCCAATCTCAAATTACATTAATGTTATTTCTCATTCTTGATAAATATTATATGTTGTACTTCTTGAAACTAATAAAATAAACTCTATTTATATAAATTTCATCCATAGTAAAAATCTATATATGTATATCTAGGTATACCCATATGATTTTATGCCATAGTCTAGGAAATGTTGTGTGTGTGTGTGTGTATGGGTGGGGGTGTGTGTGTGTGTGTGTGTGTGTGTGTGTGTGTGTGTGTGTGTGTGTGTGTGTGTGTGTGTGTGTGTGTGTGTGTGTGTGTGTGTGTGTGTGTGTGTGTGTGTGTGTGTGTGTGTGTGTGTGTGTGTGTGTGTGTGTGTGTGTGTGTGTGTGTGTGTGTGTGTGTGTGTGTGTGTGTGTGTGTGTGTGTGTGTGTGTGTGTGTGTGTGTGTGTGTGTGTGTGTGTGTGTGTGTGTGTGTGTGTATTGATGCTAAATAGTTATATTTGTGTTTAGTGAATTCTCTTAATTTAATTCACCTAATATTTTATTTGATATATTTATTTTGATTATTAAAATAAGGTATGACCTTAAACCTACATATATTATGTTCTATGTCCCTCTTGGTAATAACATAATATTTATATTTGGATGTTGAAACTATTATAAAATAAATCCAAATAAGGTTTTTAATACTTTGTAGTGGGAAATATCCACTAACATGTTGGCTATTTATTTGTATGTGGAACTTGTTTCTCCTCAAACATAGGATTGTTGCTCTAGTAATGAATAGTTATTATATTTTTATATGTTGGGATTATTTTATGGTATTAATTACTATTCTAATTAGGTTTTTTAGGTGACAAAAATGATTAATTAAAAAAAAAAAAAAAAAAAAAACTCCTTTGGGTTTTTGGTGTTAGCTTGCAAGGATATATGGTTTCTTTAAAACCTATGCATTGTTGGTTATTTCATCTTATATTTATTCATGTTATTAATTTTTAGATATAATTTTTGGATGCATGGAATCCCTAGTGGTAACTCATTTTATTAATAAGATGACCCATTTTAAGATTTATATGTCTTTTAAAAGGATTCTGGATGCTTAAAAATTATATTTTTATATTAAAAATGTGTGTTTGGTGGTAGTTAGTGTGAATGGATTGTGTGTGCATGTTTATCTTTTACCTTTTCTTACTATAAATGCTATAGTGTAATCCTATATGAAATGTATTACATTCACCCTTGTTGTGGAGGTCCTAAAAACACTTAAGAATAATGTGACCTCATGCTTGACTCCCAAGAGATAATGGAAATATTTTATACCTTATGGTTTCATTGGTAATATTAAATATCATTATTACTTAAAAAAGGTTTATATAATAATCTTATAAATAAATATTGACCATTGGTTAAAAGTTATAGTAAATTTCACTCTTTTTTCAAGCCAATGGTATTATAATTCATTAGATAGTAAGAGGACATTTGTGGTTATTGATTAATATATCTACTTTGAATCATAAGCTTACATATGGTAAACCTGTATCGAGGTAGTATGATGTTGATTAAGCCTCATAGATTACACGTGAGGAAGTTTTGAATAAAATTATTCCTATTATGATAGTCATTTTTTATATTACTTTATTATGTCTTAATTTTGCACTATCAGAATGTTTATCTAGAGGACAATTAACATATGCAACATTATGTTGATTTATTTAATTGTAATCTCTTAGTGTAGGTTCTTAAATATTTATATGAAAATTGCACTTTTTTGAATCTCTAATTGATTTATAGATTATTTCTTGGCATGTTTTAATTTTTGTTGTAATTATCCAAATATGGTTGTTCTAAATGGAGAGACCATTATTTTAATGAGTATTATAGTTGTTCATTGAATATTTCTAATGGTTTCAGATATATTGGTTATTGTTTTTGCTAGAAAGAGGGTTATATAAATTATATGAGACTATATGAAAGATTTTTTTAGAAATATTATAAAAGGATATTGACTATTGTATACTTATTTAGTACAATCACTATTTTTGTTCTTGTTGAGTACACTTATTTTATTAAGTCTTGATTATATTTGGTTGTTCTAATATCAAGTTCAGTACTATAAGTAATTGTATTAAATTTATAAAATTTCTTAGTATCTAAATAAATTAATTCTTTGATTTTTAAGTAATTTGACCCTTTAAGGGTTGTGTTGAATTTTATAGTTGATAATGGACTTAATAAAATTAATTTAAAATGAACATGTTGTGGTATATGTGTTATACTGGACTAGTCATTTTAGCATGCATTTTGGGGACACACAAGAAATTGCATGGTTGACCTTGTCATTGTCTTATATTAATATGAGATTAAATATGAACCGAGTTTCCTATTTCATAAATGAATTGATAAAAAGGATGGCTTTGTAACTATTTTACTATTATTACAAGATCTCAAATCAATTACTTAGTGAGGAAGTGAAATAAATCCTGATTCTATTTCATTTATATGCTAGCAAAGTTCCATGTTTAGTGTGAAATGTTTGATTTTTTATTCTTATATTGGTCATACTCAAAAGGTCACTCAATGATTTTATTGTTTGGCCGAGGAAGAAGGCTATAATTTTACTCATATAACATAATATGATCATAATGTTGTAAATACTCTATGAAATTGATGTCATGTTGAGTTTGATTAATGGTGTTAAAGATGGTATAATACTCTTAACATAATAATAACCTAGGTCAAGACTCAATGAGTTTCAACATAGGAGAGACATCACATTGATATTCAGTTGTAATACCCATATATCTTATTAATACTCCCCTTTCATGTAATAAACTTGAATTAATGTTTATCTAGATTGTTTTAGTAGGTTTTTAGTTTGCCTTTGGTACTTATTTCATCTAAAAAACTATTGAAATAAATGGAATATTTTATTCTATTATTTTTGGATATAAGTATGTATGATATTGGTACTAATCAGCTTTGCATAGTAAATCTATAGGTTTATTGGAAATGTCCTATGGTAGTTCACAATGTGAATATTGTCATGATTAAGTAAAAATGAGATCAATTCAATCTAAAATATTCTTATTCAAAATTATACATTAAGTGATGGGATGAAACTTTAAATTATGATGACAACTTTTATCATAATTGAGGAGGTTTTGGGATTGTACAATATTTAAGTATGATGTAAATTTTATGATTTTATTTTATATTACTTGTATCTTGGTGTCTGATGAATATGAATTCAAATTATGAAATTATGATAGGTATCCTATTATTAGTAAATAAAGTAACCCTAATATTATATGCATAATCAAGGGACACATTTAATACTGAATGATGCCTTAGAGCATATTCTATGCCAATATGGAGAGATTAAGCAATAAATATTGAATGGTTGAAAGTGGAATTTATTTAGTAATGAATGAGGACCTTAAATATAAAGTTTGAGATAATACAACATGATTTGGTAGTGATTTATCCTACCCCATTGTATATTTTACTATTAATTACTACTCTCAAACATCTATTAATATTACGTGGCATAGTTAATGCAAAATATAGAAAATACTACCTAGTGTTAGAAATATGATTGTTAGTTCTTATGAGATAATATATGATAATACTTGGGTGTAACTTACCATGTTTTAATGTACTACCTATTCCAATAAAATTAATTGGTCACCATTGTAAATTTGAAAATAATAAGATCACCTTTGGTGTATATGGATGCCTTATTTTCAAGATTGATTTCTTTTAATGTTGTTATTAAAATAGTGATGTTAATTTGATCTCATGAATTCGTTATGATATGTCATGCTACATAATAATATAGTGGTTATTTTATGTTGATATTAAACTTTAGTTTTTTGTGTAATAATTATAAAATTAACTTACCTTTGCCTTTATATGAATTCCAATGTATTTGTTAGATTTATTAAACCCTAAATTCTTCAAGAAAAGCCTTGAAGCATTTATGACTCTATGAAACTTCTTAACTTCATTAAGGGCTGAAAATCATATCCTAATTATTTGTACTTTATGATTTATTTGAGATTGGGATAATAAAAACCTACATTAACTTGAATACAAACATGAGTTAAAATGTACATAATTTAAGATGACACTAACATAGAGTTAAAAATATCCTAAAGACTTTGTGACTAAGAACCTTTACTTATGAGACACTCTTATGAAATCAAACCCTAGCTTGGTTATCTAATCCAACATAATTTAAAAGTTTGGATATGAAGTGTTAAGTGGAATTATAATTTTTTCAACTTAAATTGTAAAAGGAGAAGGTATTGTAAATATTGAGTGTTGTGCTTTGAGTTTTTTTTTTTTGAATCAGTGGTATCTGTATGGGAATGGTATCTTAGAAAATGGATATCAATTCCTTAAAATTCAAATTTTTTATGGGTTCACTTTTATGGGGGTTGTGTCAAGTAGATTGTTGTATTTTTTAAACTATAACTATAAGTTGTATACAATATGCAGTATGATTATATATATTTGAGTTTTACTATATGAAGCTCATGAACTCTCCTCAAGCTACAAATTGTGTAGTTGGTTGTAAATTTAGTTGATTTTTGGGTTATATCAATTGTGAATAAAATTCATTCTAACATATTTTTCATATAGCTATGGAAATGAAGTTCCCAACTAAACTATATAAATTCTCATGATGTTATGAATTTACCTTGTATCTTGTAAATATTGAGGTACCTATAACATACTTTGGTATGTGTGAATGGTGACCTATATACATATATGTATATATATATAGTAGACTTATACCTAAAATAATTTAAATATGAATTTATAGACATGTAGTATGTGATTAGAATTATAAGAAATAAATAATTTGGAATTTGGTTGAGAAGTAGTTGAGGATAGATAAAATATTAATATTTATAATGCAATATTTTAATAGAAAGTAAATGATTAAATTAAACTCGAAGTTCTATTTTAGATCACATGTAAATAATTATAATATTTAAATACATCATGTCTTATGATTTAATAATGTTAATACTAATAGAGAATAAATCAGTTTAAATTAAATAGTTTGAGTTTTATGCATTATTTAAACTTAGATTATGTGTTTTATATTCAAAACACTACCTTTATACCGTAAGTAGCCTAGGTCTAAAAAAGGATATTAGATTTTTCTTGTTAATTAATCTAATTATGAATTATTAACTGAATAATGAGGCTTATCTAGAATTGAATGTAATTATATCTTAGATTATTTATTATTACATTCATGTCTATTAAGTTTATTTTGTTTATTTTATAAACTTGAATGTTGGATAAATAATAATTGAGTGAATAAACCTATGATACGTTAATTTTCATATGAAATTATACATGATTCATGTATTATTACTTAGGACAAAATTAATAATGGCATTTTAGGACTCTTAAATGTTAAGATGGATTTTATATGTGAATGTTGGAGTTGTGTTTTTCACATTTAAATAATTATTCTCCTAGATATTTTGTTTGGAAGACCTCATAATGTATGCATTTTTTCTAGTTATTTACACTATTTTGGAATGAATTTCTATGGATAGATACTTTTTCTATGGGTTATCCAAAATCCATCCTCCATGATAAGGGATGATGAGTGATGATAGGAAGGATAGGACATATTCACATAAAGAACTTAGTACTAGTTAACGTGAAGGGTAATATAGATGATATTTTGTGATTATATAACACCTTAGTCTTGTACACTTAGAAAAATCAAACCTTGGTTGTTCTTCTCAATTGTCTACCTTTTTTTCTTCCATGAGTCTCACATCTACTCTATCTTTATGCCCCTTGGCCTATCTATCTTAGTGTGACCAATATTATATTTATGACCCTTGTATTTTATCTTGAATATAATTTTTAAAATTTACGTATCTTTTATATTTACAAGTTTTGAACTTGTACCTATTCTCTTCCTCCATAGACACTAATGTTTAGGTTAGATAGTAGTTTTGACACAACTTCCCTATTTTGACAAAAGTGTCTAGTTCCCTAAAGTCATAATTTGAAAATGAAACATACCCTAATGTTTGACATAAGTTCTTTATGTGATTTATCAATCCAAAGGGATTGATATAAATACAAGATCAACCATCATTCATTCCTCACCTATAAATACCTGGGAAGTAGATAAAAGAGAATTTAAAGAACATTAAATTAAATAAACCATCTCTATTTATTCATATTTCCATACCAATCATAATGGTTACACATCTATAGGTCTATATTACTAAATGAGAATCCCAGAGCCTAATTTGTGAAGCTACAAGCTAGGTCATTGTTGTACTTACTTTTCAGACATTTTATGACTCACACACAATCTAAAACATAGGGGAGAACTACATTAGGATAAGTAAATTTTTAGAGTATTATTTATGTAAGTAGCATCCTTTGATATTAGGGTCATTGGGGTCAGATTGACATCATGTGCTCACTAACCCATTTTCCCCCAAGATCACATTAAAGATGGAAAGTTAGGTTTTTTTCCATTTAAAAATCAATGACTATCCATGACCTTGATCTGAATACAACAAAGTGAAGGTGAAGTATAACCCAAAAAAATCCAAGTGGTCACATCCTATTTCACCAGATATTCTATATAAGACACTAGCATCAAACCTAGATAGTAGCTTCGAGGCAACTATCTCAGGTTGAAATTAGCATCAAAAGAGCCAGAAGCATCATATCCAAAATTTTATGATTGTTTTAGAATCTAATTCTTGCCTACTTTCATCCTATTTTAGATCTAAAACTACATTAACATCAGAAAAAGATAATTACTTCACTTCTTTATCATTTCTATATCTAACATAGTTTAAATTTCCATATTTAGACAATCATAACATAATAAATTTAATGTATACTTACATTTGAGTTTAGTATCTAATTATCTTTTTATAGATTTGATTATCACCATTTTGGCATTTCGTTTATATATATCCCTTTAATGCAATCTAGATAACACCAACCTAGATTTTTGATTTTAGGGTTAAACATTTGGTAACACTAATCTTTGAACATAAATCCTTAGGAAAAATTAGAGTTTTTTAATTTTTGTGTTGTAAATTTTAAATTTTTCATTTTTTACATAATGGAAAAATGTTAGTACAAAAATCTTATTTCAAATGGAAGATAAAGAGGCATTTATTACTCATCTCAATAATTAATAGGGATTAATAGATGCATTTTTGTATGTTACAAGAGATGAAATAAGTAAACAAGATAAAAATATGGTTGCCTCACTTAGTAATGGTGAATCTGTATAAGGTACTATAACTCAACCCATAATTATTGATCCACCTACATCTAATGCGGGAGAGGATTATGTGTTTAAAACTTTATTCCCTAATACTACTATTGATACATCTATCATAGAATTACCCATTCTTTCAACACAAATACCAGTTATAATTCCTATTACTACATAAAACATGTTTTCATAACCTTTGGTGACTACTCAAATTGATAATCTAAATCACAATAGGACTAAATTTCAATCATTTCAGGTTTTGAAGACATTAGAATATAAGATTACAAACATTTTAAAAAATGCTTTAAAATCCCCTCATGCCATAAATTCAAAAGATGTGTTGCATAAAATTATTACACTTGAAATGATATTAAAATTTTTTATGTGGAATGCCTTGAATATGCTTCTAATAATAAAATTTTTACCAAATTATTTCCAAGAAGCCTTAAGGACTATGATTTAAGGTGGTTCTATGATTTAACTCTCTAATCCATTAAAACATTCAAACCTCTTGTAGACTAGTTCTTAGCACAGTTTTTAATTAACATTTTTGAAAAGGTTTCATATGCCCAAATTGCAAAAATAAAACAAGGAACTAATGAACCTATCAATGAATATATCTTGAGATATAAGACAATGCTAGCCAAAATGACCAATCTTATAATAGACAAAGAGTTACAAGATATATTCAAGAAACATTTGCTTTCTCCTTTACATAATTACATTATTTTCAATAAGTTCATATATTTTGGAAACTTATGACATGTTTTAGAGTACCATTAATTTAATCTTATGTCATTAAATAAGACCAATTATGTAACAAACACATGAAATGCATCTACATCTAACAACAAATTCATAATTAAATCAAGTTATAAATTAAATCCTCATGAGAGTAAAAAGGAAACAACCACAATGGTTAACATAGTTTCATATTATCCTAATAAACTTATCCTATATAATTCACCAAGGAGACATTTTCCATGTTTATTTAAGTCCCCAACTTTGTTACACTGATAGTTACTATAGTGTTAGCTTATATCTCTCCCTCATCCTATCAAGGTTGATATTGGCTGATTTCTACCTATATAATATGTTATAAATGCTTATTATAATTATTATCAAGGACCAGGACAATCTATAATTAGATTCATTACCTTGAAACACAATATTTAGGATCTTATTGATGACCAAAAACTTATATTTGAGGATCCTCCAAAGGAATCAGGTTCACAACCTAGTGATCACCATAAATAAAAAATATTTAAAAATAATTTTCAATACCATTATAAAAAGGAACTAAAAGTGTAAATGGCATAAAATTAACATCTTCCTACTCACATTATGAACACCCACTAGTTGGGTTTATTAGTACTTTCATGTGACATATAACTCTCATGGTTAAGAGACCTTTTATTTCCTTTCATGACATTGAAATTAAGAATGATGACTCTTATATTAATTATTTATTCATTAAATCATACCTTGAAAAACACCCCATACATATTTTTATGATTGATAATGGTGAAATAAAAAATGTTTGTGCCATGAAATTACCTAATCACTTAGGTTATAATCATAACAATTTATATCCATCTACCAGATTAGTTAAAGCATTCGATGGGACCTCCCAGAAGGTTCTTGGTGAGATTTAATTTACTTTATAGTTTGGTCCTACACATTTGGTTACCACCTTATTATTTATCCCTTTTATAATCATCTTTCATATGATATTTAAAAGACCTTGGATACAAAATCTTATAGAAGTATCTTCTACAATGCATGGGTGTATTAAATACTTTCATTCCAATTAAGTAATTATAGTTTCTATAATTATATATGAGAATCCTCTTGAGAAAAATAAACTTATACCTAGACACTATCCATCAAGTCTACTAATGCTAATTCACCTTAAAAGGGTAAGAAATAAGTAATCCCATTTACTAGGTGACTAGTAATTGAGAGACCATTACATCAAAGACATATAGTGGATTCCATGAGATCCCAATATTCTACTCCACAACATGTTAAAATATATAGAACACCTAAAAATGCACATATTGTTGCTATGCCAAATAAACCACACAACACTAAATGATGGGTTAACCCTACTCTTTTTATACCTACTATTATTTTACAATCGCAGAGTCCTATTTTACATACATAAACCATGATTGATACTATAGTGATAAATATTACACCTACACATACTCCTTAGTATCATAATTTAGATATTATACCATATTCATAGTGGTGAGATATTTATGGCCATTCACTAGATGGAGTCATATGATTATCTTTTCTATTTAATTTTTTTCAAAAATACCAAAAAAAAAAATTCAAATCTCCAAAAACATTTTTGACACTTATATGTTCTATTGGATCCTTGGAATCTATGTGTTACTTCCATAATGATGGATTACATACTCAATTACTCTTACATACACATATGTGTCACACTACCACTTGGGTGTGACAACCATATATAGATACATGATAATTTCTTATTTTGGATGTTGGACCTTCCTTTTACCCATGGTATATGGACATTAGGTGCATCCTCTTATTTAATCTTGATACATGTAGGTTATAAAATTCAATGATTACTTTAAATTATCATTCTTAAGCTTATATTTGTAATTACACATGCCTATTATCTGTGATTATATTTTATATACGTTACTTGATATGCTATACACTTTACATAGTTTACTAACACATTAGATCCATGGGATATTATGAAATGTTTATGCTAGTTTCTTATGATTTACTTTATGAACTTCCTTGAGTGTCTTGTATACATTTTTCAAGCATTTGAATATGCTCATTTTATTATGGCCCTTATGCCTATATATACTTTTATTGAAATTTGTGTATGTCATTATTTGTTGTATGTATATTTAAATATGAAATTATTTCCTTTATGGGAATTTGAATAAGTCATGTGCCATATATTGTGTGGAATTTGAGCATGCCCCTTATTTGCAGTCTCCTTGGACCATTACCTTTTGGATTTATTTTGAGTGATCTTGTGTGTGTTCTTGTTTCCTTGTTGAGCATATACTGTTACTATCTATACATTGCCATGATATTTATCATGAATCTTAAGCCTACATGTGATCACATCAATTATATGAAATTTAATTTTATATATACCTAAACATGTTCCTTCTATATGTTACATGATTATAATCATAGAATATACATGTGTCTTATCCTTTTGAGCTAAGGTGATTTTTGGCTATCCTATCCACCCTTGGTCCATTGGACACTTTCACACTTAGAGAGGGGTATTATTTACAAAAAAATAATTTATTATGAGATACATAACACCTTCATGATGACTATTGTGGCCTAGAATAAGGTATGCCCAAGATTGTTCATGTTTTTTGAAAAGATTATTCTTCATTTGTTATCATATAGCACCCTTAATGAGGTATTAAGATGATGTTTGACATTAAAAAGGACCTATTTTCATATTTTTAAATGTAAGGGCCTTTGTTAATGTATTGATTTTGAATGCATATAATAATTGTCTAATGTATTTGTTATCATCATATTATCTTTTATAGGTTATTCAAGTGTTTTTCAATGAAAAATAATGTCAAAAAGAGTCTTAAGAGGCATGATAAGATCATAAAAAAATTAAATGGTTTCATTTGATGTCTCATAAATTCATTATAGTGTTTTAAGACTCTTTATTAACCCTTCAACCAATACAAATGGTCAAAATTCATTGAACTTGATGGTTTCCCTCTTTTCTTGCCTCTTGGTGGCCGTAAACTCTCTCAATGTGATGAGAATGCATTAAGAAATAACTAAATTATTATCCATATCAATAATTATCATGTCATGTTCAATATTTCAAGAGTAATTTTTAGGTTTGATGAATAAATCATCAAATTCGAACACTAATGCCAAGTTTTCTCATGACTTCAAAACCCCCTCAAGGATAAAAGATTCAAAATATGGAGTGTAATCCTTTTTGAAAGTTTTCCTAGAGTTAAAATTAAGAAAAAAACTATGATTTTATATATTTTATGGTCTTTGAGCCTTGTGCAAGTCACTCACTAAAGAGGAGGTCCATTCATGAAAGAAATAACATGTTTCAAGGAAGGTCACATGAAGACAAGCTATGAAATAGGTTATAAACCTAAAAAATTATACGTTTTGGATTATGTGCACAAGTTTTATGGGTTATAAAAGTTTCATGCATGTAATAAAGGATAAAAAATCTTATTAAATCATATATAAGTGTATCAAAGCCTCCTTGATCCCTTAAAATTCAAAACAAAACATGTAAGTTCTCAAATGTGGATAATAACCATAAACTATAAGGTTTTCTAAAATTTTATCAAGAATTGTAGAGATTTATTATGGTTTTAAATAAAATATAAGGTCAAATGATATCCCTCACATCATTCCTAGGACCTCACATTCCTTAAAAGAAGAGAAACATGTTCATATACCTCCCAATAAGGAAAAATTGATTCAACTTCTTGTTCAAAGGCACCTATATGGAGTATTAAATGTTTTACCATATTTTATTACTTTTTTCATGGGTTTATATGACAATTGGAGATCATTTAGGTGGTCTTGAAGGATCATCCAATTTTTTTTATAGGTATCATTAATAATACATGGCTATAAATGACCACTAATGAACTTAAAACAACTTGTAGACAATTTGAGAGAGGCATGATTCAATATTTAAATGCACTCATCCTAATTCATGAAAAATAAGGGGTTATGGATGGGGTTAGGAGGAATATTAGGAACCATATTGAGACATAAAACCTTATTTATAAAATTTAAATCACATCAAATTTTCAAAGAGGTGATAAAAAGTCTTAAACCTTGTCAAACCCTACAAGCTAATGAATCCATATTTTATCATTTTAAAGCATGCTCAAGTGGAATGCATGGTAGTTGAATGGTCTATACATAATTTTAAGATACCTTAGGATACCTCCAATTAATTTTTAGGTTTTGGGGGCCATTCTCAATATTTACATAAGGTTAAAGCTTAAGGAAAAACCTCTATGGGTCTACAACTAAAAGAATGAGGGTTTTAAAGTATTTTAAGATGTTTATCTCCTAATGAAGGGGACTCAAGCAAGCCAAAAATCACTCTCCATGCACCAAATACCCTCCAATCAAGTTATAGGTCCATGTGAGTTAAATATAGAGTTTTGATGAAGTTCAAGCTTTGATACGACTTATACATGTCCACAGAGAAAGGGTACAGATTTCAAGCCTGTTTAAGGTGTTTTATCCTAAGAAGAGGTACATCAACAATCCTAAAAGACTAATAGTTACATAAAAATAACCTACCAAGAATTTGTAGTTAGACCAATGGTTATATTTTAGTATTTCATGTTTGTATGGAAACTTGTGGTTTCCAAGAAAGTTTTTCAAATTACTCAAGAGATATTAAAATTTTAGACTCAAAGATAACTACCAAAAAGCCTACATGCTTTTTAAAAGGGTTTTCATGATGTTAAATAGAAGATAAGGCTTCATTTCAAGGTTTCTCTCATTTTTTCCATACTAGGAAGAAGTCAACATTTCAAACATAAAGTAGAGGGTCTTTTGAGTTTCAAGCAAGTTTTTATGATCATAAAAAAGACATTTGTAGATATGAACATTATAAAACTCCTTCAAGGACACATAAATTAAATAACATCAAGGATATGTGTTTGTATGCATGTTTTTAAAGAAGATATTAAGTTTTAAGAGTGTTTTAGAGTGGATAAAGTACCAAAGGAGGATTTTTTACATGTATTAGGTGTCTTACTATTCTTGAGACCTCTAAGTATCCTTTAGGTTTCAAATTATGGGTGCCTAATTAGGGTCTTCAATATTAATATTAAGATTACAAATGTTTGATAACTAATCATGAATAGGTAAAGTGATCCCTAAAGGTAGAGGTAGGTAGTAAAACATAAATTTTTAATCATCCTCAAGTCTTTCATGAAGCTAAAATCTCATAGAGACTAGTGTCAAGTATGTTATAATGGGTTTAGGGAGTTACAAACAAGGATATGAAGGTAAAGTTTTATAGTGTAAGGATAAAATTATAAACTCCCTTCTATAAAAATGATGTTTGCAGGTGTATATGCCTCTTGAACCTTCTCAAGGTCTTATTAGGACTAAATTTTACTATACAGGATTAAGTTTGTAAGATGGTGAAGGAGTCAAACTTTTCAAGGTCTCAAACATGATAAAAGGACCTCTAGACATGCAAATTAAAGTTATCAAAGATAAAGGTATTGATACAAGGTTTGATAATGAGAAAATATGATTTTAATATAGTTTTCAACATGGGGTATTTTATTTAAACATGAGAGTGAATTCTAATAATCCAAGATACAAACATCAATACCTTTGCATGAAAATTATAGGCAAGCTCCTAAGAATAGTCACTATATGACATAGTTCTAGGGAATTACAAATAAGTTTTAGGTTTTCAACATGAAAAACTAGATCTATTATAGGATTTGATAGTATTCCCATTGTTTCCAATACAAATAAGGTTTTCAACTTTAAATAGACTACCTTCAGGTTTGCACACAAGATGAGATGTTTTAAACTTGTTAAAAGTCTAATAGATGGTATCAAGAAGACCATATTCCTATGTAATGATTTTATGTTTTAATATTAAGGTTCTCATTAGTTTTTAACCTCCAACAAGTCTTGAAGGACTCATGTTGTGTTAGGAATTATAAGACTAAAAGACCAAGATGCATGGGAACATGAAATTATAAGTAGAGTTGTTAGGTATAATGTTTGAGTTTATGAAATGGGGTTCTCAGATAAGAAAGAGGAAATCTACATGTCTATAGGTATGCCTAAAATCCCTAAGACATTTTTTTATTTAACAAGGGTTAAAACTTTATTCTCAAAGCCAATAATACTGAAGGTAGGTTAGAATTTAGAATTTTATAAAAATTTGTGGATAAGAGCACTTGATGGAGGCTAATATTACTCAAAACCACCCAACACCTATCCACAACCTAGATATAATTGTGATACATGTCGTAAACAATAATTTCATGCTATCAAAAATGAAAAATGGGTTTTTGAGCTATCAAGTATGTTTTCAATCTTAAAAGGTACATTTAAATGTGACAAAGATTTTCATGAGTAACATAAAAGGATTAAAACTTCAAATTGAGTATCCTTGGCTTACATATAGGCTATTGGGATATGTAATAGGTTAAGGCTAGGTTAAAGGTCATCTTAAGAAGATATGAGTTGATCCACCTTTCCATTTTGAAGACTTCACATTGAATATCTAATAAATAAGTTGAAGGAGTTTCAAGGTTTCTTGGTGAAGTTGAAATACCACTTGAAGAAAGAGGTTAGAGGGGTCCAAAAGGATAATACATGATAAAATAATTTAAACCTTAAAGCTTTAGGTTGTAAGATCTTATTCTTTAACACATATTACTATGATAATAGGGTTTATCTAAAATGACTTAGTTATAAGCATAATTAATCAATTTTAAAGAGTTTTAAGGTGTCTTGGTATCAAAGTTGTTGTTAGGTCTGGATAATGCAAATGTGATGGTCAAATGATCATATAAGACAAAAATAGTGCACACCATAATGAAGTTAAATCAAGATAAAATCACAATTTAAGACTATTGCACAAGACCAAAATGGATCAAAACCAATATTTCATTAAGTGAGAAATCTCGTCAAGTGAAGCATATATATAGGAGTCCTTAGTAACTCCTCCAAAAATGGTGGTCAAAGACCCATGAAATAGATAATTAAATCCTCTACAAAGGTGGTTAAAATAGTACATAACATAGGTGTAATTACTCCATAAAAAGGGGTCAAAGGACTTAAACCTATTATTCCAGTCAATTGTATGACACACTAATTCCATCTATGCAAGAATATCCCTCAAATGTAGGAAAAATCCATGTGAACAAATATAATATTCCCAAATAAATAAATCCTAGAAAATAAATACCTATAGTAACACTCCCCCCCAGGCACAATTTAGGTAGGTAGTTTAAGATAAAAATGGGTCCTAAAACCTAGGCTTGATCAAGTACCCATGTCCAAAATAATCTTCCATAAATTAGAGAAAACAAGAAAAACCCTAGGAAAAAACTCCTCCCCCCCCCCAAAAAAAAAAAGAGAGAGAGACATAAGAAGAGAAGAGGCTAAAATCCCTCTTGAATATGTTATTGCTATTGATGTAGACCATACCCAAGAAAGAGCTTGTAGATGAATGAAATTTTTCTCAATGAAGGGCTTGGTAAATATATCTATAATTTTATCTAAAGGCTGGAAAAATCTCAATTTGATGACCTAACCATAAATAACCTCCTAAATAAAAGGCATGTGAATCTCAATGCATTTGGTTTATTGGTGTTGAAATATATTTTTACATATTTTTACAGTACTCTAGTTATCATAATAGATGATGGTGGGGTACCTAAAATAAATTTTAAACCTAGTTAGAATCCCTTGAAGCTAAATAGTCTTAGTAGTTGTGTTAATAGATCTCTTGTACTCTACCTCTATAGATGAATATAAATAGTATTTTCATTCTTGATAGACTAACTGATAGGACTAGAACCCAAAGAAAAACTATAATCTAAAATGGAATTATGATTCTAAGTATCATCAACATAATATGAATCTTAAAAACTAACCAACTCAACCTCTATGACAAATATGTATTGAATCTAAAATCTATAAGAACCCTAAAAGTAGAGTATTCAATTATCTAATTTATATTTTATCTCATGGGGCTCCTACATGAATCATGAAATAATGCCTATTGCATATGAAATATTAGGCCTAGTATAAATCAAATAAATGAGGCTACTAATAAGCTATTGATACTAAGTGAAATCAACCAAAGGTGTAGAATAGTCAGACTCAAGCTTGACTCCTAATATAAATGGAGTCATATATGAATTATAATCATCCATGTGAAATCAAGATAGAAAATTGAGAGTGTAATTTGGATATGCAAGTTAAATACTTAAATCAGACTTTAAAATATAAAATTGAGGAAGTAATGTAGAAAACCCAAGTCTATCATATCAAATTTATCTTGTAGATTTATCTTCATTACTATAATAAATGATGAGGAACTATCATTGATCAAAATAACATAAACACAAAGGAATAGTATCATCAAAGAATCATCCTACCATAAAAAGTATACATTCAGGTATAAATTACACTTGGTGAAACCTAAAGTAAAGAGGAAGCAATCCATTTTGGATTACCTAGTTGGAGGGGCCTATCTGAGGCCATATATGGATTTCTTAAATCTAAAAATTAAGGATGAATCTTGAAAAAAACTAGATGGATGCTCCAGGTATACCTCCTCCTCAAGGTCTCCATGAAGAAAAGAACTCTTCACATCTATTTGATGCACATCCCAACCATGTGTTATAGATATATCTAGTGTGAGTCAGATTAAAGTCATCTTTGTAATAGGTGAAAAGGTATCCTAGTAGTTAATGTTGGCTACTTTTGAAAAAACCATTAGCCATTAATCATTCCTTATACTTATCAACCAATTGATCTAATGTAAACTTGGTTCAAAATATATAGCTACATCGAACCATCTTTTTTCCCTTAGGAATTAAGTCAAATCCCAAGTATGATTTTTGATTAGGGAAGAATATTCTTATTTCATATAACTATCCCATTTAGGTTTTCCTAAAGCCTCTCTAAATGTCTATGAATCTAAAAATAAAGCAAATAAAGTATGTAGATGACTCTGATAATCTACCCAAATACATATATCATATATTATATCTCTTATATAAGTGCCTATACTATGAAGTGTTTACCTAATAAAAAGAGGCAAAAATGTGAGTTAGTCAAGTGATGAATCCTCATCATTTTAAACATTACTAGAGCTGGATGTAGATGACTCCTTATCACTTCCATTGCTATTAGAATTGGTATAATAATAAGAGCACCCTAGCTTAGGAACTTGCTCTGGATAATCTGAGTCAGAATAAAAATCATCATGTCTAAGTGAATCTAATAAAGGAGAATAAGTTTCAAGTGTTGATTCTTTGAGACTCTCATAAAATTAAACAGTTATTTCTATGAACAACTCATTTGTGGTTAGATGAATAAGGCAGTACGCTTTGAGACTATCTAGATAACCTACAAAGATGTAATGCTTGGACTAAGGTTTTATAGGTTTATGTTTCTTCTTCAATATGTATTCCATATCTTGGGATATGAAAACCGTAAAGTAATCAACTATGGGTTTACTTCTATGCCAAGTTTCAAAGGGATTTATTCCTTTTAAATCTTTGTGAGTGAGCCTGTTCTAAATATAATAAGTATAATTGATGGGTTTGGCCCAAAACTAAGGTGCCAAAAACTTAGAGTAAATCATATATCTATCCATCTCTTTCAAGGATATGTTTTTACATTTTACTTCATGTAAATAAATCCCATCCATGGTGCAAAAATGATCAAATATGTTGCTGACATATTCACCTCCATTGTCAGTTTAAATAACCTTGATTTATTTCTCAGATTATTTCTCAACAAGTGCCTTGAAGTCTTGAAAATATTTTAACACTTTATAATTTTGTCTAATGAAGTATACCCATGTTTATATTGAGAAATAATCAACGAAAGTGATAATGTACTTATCCATTATAAAATATAGACTAGGAAAAGGCCTAGATACATCACTATTTACTAATTCCAATGCTTTTGAATCCATTCAAGATTTTATTTTGTAAAATTTATCTTCAATGTGTTTCCCATTAGAGAAAATCTCAAAAATACCCTTAGAGAAATAGAATCAAGGAAAGACTATGACCATGTCATTTTTTTTGAGTTGTTATAGGTAGTGGTAGTTAAGGTGGATAAAACGATCATGCCAAAGTTTACTAACTTCATTTGAATGAGTCAACAATATAGTTAGAGAAGAATCATGTGAAAAATGTGAGAAGGTGTATAACCTATCTTGATGGTTTTCCTTACTCATTGACATTATATAATCAGTAAGAAACTCTCTAATTATGACTAAACCTAGTAAAAACTCTACCCTCATGCCTTTGTTGATATGACTAATTTGATACATTGATAAGAGATTGTTTTAAAGAGAAAGAATACTTAGAAAATTATTGAATGTTCCTCATTTCATTTAAATAGACCCTATCCCTACAACTGTTATAGAAGTGTCATCACCCAAATTAAAAGAATACATTCTATAAGGGTCTAAATAAAAAACTCAACTAGTGAAGAGCCCATATGGTTAGAATCACTTGAGTCAATAAACCATGAATATGTTTAATCTCTAATTGATAAAATATCCTTTCCCTTTTATTTATATTTACCTTTTCATTTTTCTTTAGAATAATGTTGAGTTTATGAATTCTAATTAATAAACTCAAGAACACCTGAGTTATTTCTATCTATGAGATGAGTTAGGTGATCTATCTATTTATTCATTCACTTGTGTTAATCATGCCCATTTTTATTAAATTAGGTACACTTTTACTTTTCTTTATTAGTTTTATCATTGGAAGAGGAGCTTTTAGTAATGGTTTTGGTATAGGTTGATTCTTTATTATTCTCTTGATCCTTATTATTATTATTATTATTATTATTCTCTCTTTTTTAATTCTTTTATTTCCCATTCCCAATAATTAGGGATTGAGTATGTTTGGACTTAAATGTTCCCATTTATATTAACTTATCTTGATCACATTTTAAGTCTATAATGAAATAATGTAAAGAGGGTATTTTCCATGTAACACCCAAAGCAATTTTAGTGGCATATAAAGTAGAGATAAAGACTAAATAGTTAGGTCCTAGTTTAGAGACTATATAAATAATAAGTTGGACATATTATTTCATTATTCTACATTATTTCAACTACAATCTCAAGGACTTAAACTTAGTGAATAAATCCTAAAGGGTGTTAAAGTTTCTAGGACATAGGATAATGAGTTGATTCTCAAGTGTGTGACCTCTCATCACATTTTTCTCCCAAAACAACATTCCCAAAATGGTCCATACATTATTGGGTGATTTGGTAGGCTCTAAGTGAAATAGGAGTTTAGGTGCTATAAAAAGACATAATAGCCCATAGGATTCATCATTATGGTTATACCACATAACTTTATCTGCATTTATTCTAGGTTTAGTTTCATCACCCATGGTTATCCTATATAAACCCTTAATCCTTAGAATGAGTATCATCTTGATTTTCCATTCATGATAATTGAAGGAAGTTAGTGGGTTGATTAAAATTCAATCCATTTTAGTGTTGAGTTAAGTTGTAGTAGTGTAATTTGTAGTTATTTTATAGTTTAAAGTAAAAGTGAAAGTAAAAAAAGTGACACAATAAAAGTATACCCCCTAAACTATAATAATAAAAGACCCCCCACCCCCCAAATGTTGTAAATGCACACTCAAAAGATGCCAGACTTAGTTAAAAGTGTATCTTGAAAAAAATGTGCAATTTATAAAAGATGAAATTTAGAAAACAAGGTGAAAATTTCAAGATCAATTGACAATTAATCTAAGGAAGCAAGTATAGTGAGCAAACAAGAGAGAGAAAGCATTATTTTAAATTCAATGGGGTTTGTCCATCTGCCAAACCAAATATCACCCTCTAGTCTTCGATGATAAAAAATATGAAGGTTTTTTAAATGATAACTATTCATCTTTTTGAAAATAATACTCACAATGTATTGGTTTTAATTTAAAATCAATAAAAAAATTAATTCTTGAAAGAGCTAAAGATCCCCCACAATATTATATTATCTTGTTGAAAATAATAAAAAAGCTCACCCTTTTAATATAAATGGTCCTTCAAATTAAAAAAACTACCCTTACTAAATATTATACATATAAATTGAATTTGTAAAGGGATTTAATTTCAACATTTCTATTTAGTCTAAGCTCAAAAAAAAATTATGAAAAGTTCATTAAAAAAGGTGGGATTTCCAATGTTAAAAAAATAGTAAAAAGAGGGAATACCATGAATTACTAGGTAAAGTGGTTTTATAAACCACCTTTTTTACAAATTTGGTCTTTGACTTGAATGGATTTTAGAGGGAAGGCAAGTTGGCCAAGAAGGATGAGTTGGAAGTCATAGAGGATGGAAAATCAATGGAGAGGAGGAAGCAACCAATAGATCATTTGAGTAGGTCAGTACCAAAGTGAAATTATACCAAGTTATCCCTTAGAACTTTTTTATTATAATTAATTTATAAAACAAAGTGAATGAGATTGAAATTGAGGGGTAGTGGATGGTGCAGGTTTGTTAACAACAACCTCTACAAGTTGAGATCCTATCTAGGACAACATATCTATTGCATACCAAAATTCACAAAGATGTTGGAAAATTTTTATTCAAACTCAAAATTAAACCACTCATCACATGCACTTTCCTCTTGAGGAATCCATGGTTAACCATTTATTTAATCGAGAGAGTAAATGACCTAAAAATAAGTTTATTGGATCTAATACAAATAATGGAGGATCTAACCTACTAACACCAAAATTCTATATAAAAAAGGAACCCTGTAAATATCAAGGTTTTTGAGACTTCAAAAACACACCCCAAATTTTTTTAAACCCTCTAACAATTGCCTCATAATATAGGTAAATAGTCTTAATATTTTACAAAATAGATTAACTATAATAAAAACTAGACACATGATTAATGGTAGGGATCTAATACCATATCAAAGTTATTTCTAGTTCTAGATAATGAAAATGAAATGTTTGAATGATCACACAAGACAAAACTAGTGCACACCAAAACAAAGATGAAGTAAGATGAAATCAAAAAGTGGGACTATTACATGAGACCAAAATGGAGTAAAACCAATATTCCATTAAGTGGGAAATCTCATCAAGTGAAGTGTACATATAGGATTGTTACATAGCTTCTCCATAAATGGTGGTCAAATACCCATGAAATATATAAGTAACTCCTCTAAAAAAGGTGGTCAAAGGAGTTAAATCCTAGTCTTCTAGTTAACCATATGACACACTAACTCCACCTAAGTAAGCATATCCCCCAAATTTAGAAAATATCCATGTGATTAAATATAATATTCCAAAATAATTAAATCCATGAAAATAAATACCTATACTAACACTTAGTTATTAGATAATTATACAAAGAGAAATGTACAGAGTAAGGAGGTTAAAGCCTAAACACCACCTATGAGGCCTATAAATGTAGGAGGTTGGGGTTGAAGATGACTAATTATAGGTTTAAAAACTAAATAAGAAGGAAACATATGATCTTCCAATCATGTAAATACATGTTTCTTATCGCCTTCAAGAGCTCATATGAGCAAAAATGTCAATAATCAAAGGTTAAGACCTTAATTCCATGTTTATTCAATGTATAAAACACTACTAAAAGTGGAGATCAGTAATAATTAAGAGTATGGTGAGAACATGATTCATTAGAAACTGATCCTATAAACATTTAACTCCTTCCATGAGGTATAAATTAAGGCAAGTCAACCCTCATGGATCCAAATGGCATAGGAGGTTTACTTCTAAGTAAACATTTCAATTAGATTCAACATGTATGTGTGGAAAGAGGTGTGATTTAAGTTGATAAATGTAGGAGTTTATCAAGTATAATACACTTTAATGAACACATTCGTCATCCATAAATGCTCCTAATGACAAAAATTTCAATAATAATTACCTTCTCCATTATCACACCAACTCTAATGGGATACCATCATGATAGAAGGTATCATGTTGAAGAGAGCTTAATGCTCCTAATTACACTTGTTTTCTTTATTGGATAGGTTGAGTTATGATTTAACATATGCATGTATGAAATCTAGTAGTGATGTTTCTCCTCTTTTGTTTCAAATTTATTATAAAAATTTCTAGAAGTGCCTTATTTTCTAATCCCTCTACTAGGTATAATAAAAATATACTTCTATAGAGAATTTAAATGTTGGATTAAGGCCTTTAGATTAATAAAATATTGGTTTTTACCTTCTCCATGTTTGTATCTTGTGTTATTTTGTTGTTTTTTTAATCTAAAATTGTGGTAGAGACTATTATCCCTTATGTATGTCCAATTCCATTCACCTTGGTGCAAGTAGGCATGTATTTGTAGGTCATATGTTGTGTTACAACTGGTTACCTAGGTGATTAGTTGTGGAAATTCACTAATTATGTCTTGTTTAGGAACTTTTATCTATCCCTTCTAGTTATAACGTAAGTCAACACCTTCATATGAAACACTTATTCAAAATATGCCTAATTTGGATATTATGTAGGATAATTTATAGTCTTTCATAAATTATATTTTTTCCTTAGCAGGTGGTGGAGATCCTCAATATTGGTGCATCACCTCATTTTAACATTTAGATTCATTTTCTCTCTTTTCATGAATAAGATTTAGTGTATCTTAGGTAGGATTTATTAGTTTAGGTTTTAGGACTATAACCTAAACCTAAATTAGGTGCACTATGATTAAAAATGAGTTGGACTTATCCATAGATTCACTCCTATCATAGGTCACCCAAAACCTAGGGCTGTTTCCATTATGTTAGTTGAAACATGTTTTAAGACCTAACATGGTGCATTTTAATGTGACAATAGGTTTTGGCATGATTGGTAGGATAACCTCTTTAGAGGACTAAATACTTTGATAGGAACTTGATTCTATTCTTGGCAATTTACAATTATTTCACACACACATCAAACACTTAGTATCCATACTAAGTGTTAATTCAAGGCTCCTGATTTCACATTAATACCTAGTATTTATGATAAAATTAACAAAAATGTAATATTATACCATTAATAGGTTTTTTTTTGAGTTAACATTAGATTTAGGTAGAAGGAAAATAATTCCAAGTTTTATCCATATCCTAGACACCCTTCTACTTCCAATTCTGCCCAACACAACTCAGTACCCCTTTAAATCTCTCACATGGAATCCCAAAGGAACCAACTCTTTATACCATTTAATGGTGGTATCCTATTGTCTCTCAAAAAATATGATGACATACCTTTTCCAACTCTAAATAACATCCCATATTTCACTAGTGAGAACTCCACAACACCTATTAAGCACATATAAGATGTTGCAAACATCTATTTAGTTCACCATGTCACCTAGGACAACATAGATATGAGTATTTTACATACATCCTTGAAGGGTATATCTCTCAAATGGTACATATGTCTAAAACTAGGTTCAATCCATAATTTGGATGAGTTGGGAGAAATATTTTTCTAGTATTTTAATAACAATAGTGACAACCTTTCACTCATGGAGTAAATAGCCACCATCAAGAGAGCTCCACATGAGTATATGGTAGACTTAAATTTCATATTATAGAATAATTTTGATAGAATAACAAATTTTATTAAACCTATCCCTAACACTATTTTATTGTATTAGTTGAGGTCCTTAAATAGCGATATAACATTTATGATTCAATCTATGGGGAGTACAACTCTCCTTAATGCCTATGATATTATCATTAGGCTGAAAATTACCTTATACAAGCTAATAAAATTTACCCAAGGCCTTCCTTTTAACCTTTTCCATAATACACCCCCTACACTACCCACTCAACCCACTTTTTCACCCATCCTAATAGTAAACAACCAACCATCTAATCAATAGATAACTCCTCCTAGTGAACTACATGAGGTGAAACCACTATTATAGAGATTGGGAAATTAATTGGTTATTATGAATAGGTATAAATTATATAATTTATGATTTATCATTCATATAATCATCATTTACATCATAATATACATCCCTACTATGGAAATTCTCAATTAGACGACCAAATTACTTATGCTATGCCTTACAACAACCACAACCCCACTACTACTAGTACATCAAAGGAAATTATGCCCATGTAAAAAAACTTGGTGTAGGATTTTTAATGGTTTTTTAATTAAATCCAACCTCACAATTAGATAAATTTTTTAAATGGGGTACTAAACTAGTCCTTGATGGTGTATAGTCTATCATCAACTCAAGGGTAGTTAGTTGAACTAGCTCCACAAGTTGAAGGAGGTAATGAACCAGCTCAAGTAAAAGGTGAGTCCACTCTTTTTAATTGTAAATAATGTGAATTATGTGGTATGAATCAAACTAAAACTCCAAGATAATTTGTCACCCTTGTAGCATATAACATAAGGTTCAAGAAAAGGGAAATGGAGGGAGATCCATCTTACTCAATTTGTTAAGTTGTAACTCCACATGATTCTCAAGAGGGTACCAAGGGGAATAAATATATTTATCTACCTAAAAATAATAAAATCATGTTGTTCAAATGGAAACTATGCCTTAAAGTAGTCAACATCAGAGAGAAGAGGTTGTTGTTCCTAAAAACCAATCCATAAAAAGTGAGTTCTAGCCTAAGAATCAACTCCAATCCACTCAAGTTCAAGGTGAAACTATTGATCCTAATGTATAACCAAAGTTTTGTAGTATTCATTTAAATATTATTGATAAATTTAAGAATAAAAATTCCAATATATCCATGTGTGAGGATCTATCCATCCTAGGACAAAAAGACTAGTTGCAAGAAGTTTCATCCAACCTTCATCGTGTAAGTAGACTAGTAAGGGAGGTAAAATAAGTCCTTGATAATGAATCTTAGCTTAAGGGATAACATCCAAGTTTAAGTTAAAAAACTCCTTATTTATACCTTTCTTTTATCATAGGTGACCACTTGGTTCATAACTATATGATTGATGCTAGTGCAAGTAATTCTATGATGCCTAGGTAAGTGGATGACAAACTAGGCTTGAAGTATGAACCAAATACTAGGGAATTATTATAATTAGATGGTACAACCATAAGATATTTGATGTTATTAATGTATTGAGTCTTACCCTACATATCTATTCAAGTGTCTCTATTATCTAATATATTTTAGTCATTAACTTACCCCCATATTTTGATATATGTCTATCACGTGACTTCACTACTAAGTTAAATGGATACTTTTCATAAAATTAGTCTCATTTGTTGTTTAGGACAATGTATGAAACTATAGTTTATATCAATTCTAAACCAATTTATATATACCACATAAAGCCATATATTACTAATGTTTCTAATGTTAATTGCATAATTCTTAATCAAGATGAGTATGTCCTAGACCATGAATTATCCACACCTCTTACAGGTATCCTTGATATTTTATTTAATGAATGGGTAACTAAATATCATGAGTATGACCCTTAAAATTTCCTTGAAGAAATATGTTTAGGAACTTACATCTTACATTAGGAGGATGTTACTCATCTTGAGGCTACTAAGCCAATATAAGAGGTTCATGATTGCTATTTTGATGATTGAGAAAAAGTTTGTCATGAATTTGATCTATATGATTGCATGGAAAAATCAAGTTTAATTTCCTATTTTATGCATAAAGAAGGCACTTTCATAGTAACTCCCATGAATCCTCATGAAGACCTTGATAAAACTTGGCAACCATACACTGGCCTTATTAAGGAGTTTGAGATTGTTAGTGGGATAGTAGTTCTAAGAGTGTAGAATGAGAAAATTGATGTACTTGTAGTATTTGGAACTCAACTTGACATATCCAAGGACATCACATAGATTCAAGAAGAGTAGGTCAAATTGGTAGAAGAGGTTAATGATTATTCAAAAAATATTCAAAGGATGATAAAGCTATGAGACCTCAAGGAGATCTTGATGATACTTAACAACAGTACTATGATATAATTTAATAATTTAAATTTCTCATTGAACAAATATAACCTAAGGAGGGGCATAATAATACAAATAGACCTTTACTTGTCATCCCTTAGTTTTATAGGCCCAAATAAATCATACAAGATCAATGTAAACTTGTTAAACTAGAGGTAATATCATATACCCTAAGCAAATGAGTAAGTTGGCCTAGTCTTGATGATGATCTCCAAATTTATCATTTCTTTCAAGAAGAGCCTAATTTTTTTCCCCAAAATCTGTAACAATCCCACTGAGTTTTATTAGAATAGGTTTTTTTTTTTAAAAATTAAATACACAATTTCATCTAATGTATCTCATTATGATGAACCCTAAAAAAGTGATATTTAATTAAATGTATTACTTCTAGTTACCTTATTAAATGTATATAGCTAATCCATTCAGCTAATGATTGCCATAAAAATAATATGTCAAGAATATGTAGGTACAATGTTGAATATATAAATAGAGACTACATTAATTTATAGAATTAGTATTAAAAATTTAACCATGGATGATACAACATTATAACCACTGATGTAAATTTACATATGAATAAAAATTACAATTTAAAACAATAATAAATGTTTTAATAATAATACAATGATACAAAGCTCCATAGAGTAAGAGTCTCAATGAACTCAAAGTATCCATAAGTAATATAAAGTTTAGTCTCTAGTTTAGTAATTTTTTAGAGAGGGAAAACATCATCTAAGTGATTTTACACACTAACCATGGACCATAAATGCCCCACACTATCTCCCATTAATGGATGGCCTTCCCTTTATATATTGGTAGATACTGATGGTACAAGATTCCATAGTGACAAACTAGAAATAATGTGCTATAAGATAACTAATACATGATGTATACCATAAATAAATCTATTATAAAATGATATCATACCATCATGTAAACTATATCAAACACATGAAATAACAATGTTTAACTATAATAACTACTTTGGCCAAAGTTTTCATATAGTAATTGATCTCTAGGATCAATTAATTTCATATAAAACACTTAATCATATTACACCTCATCTTTCATTAATGACATGACTTATGTTATTTGAATCTATCAAACTAATTATTTAGGGTCATTAATGCGAGATTTGGTTCTTTATGTAGTAATATAAAAACCAATAGATTCAAATAGAGTATTCCCTATTAGTAGATATAAAATATGCTAAGTATGGGAACATCAAATAAATACATTTAGTCCATCAAATATAATGCAATGAATATTAAATCATATAATTTATTACATAATAATAAATATTTCATAAACATTCCTCAATGGAATCATATGATCTAGGAAAGAAACATATCTAGACATCTAGTTACAAAATATCAATATGTAACTTTAAATGTTATTTCATCCATATAATTAAATTAATTCATAGATTAATATCCACATACTAAAATTAAATTAATAATCTCATTTAAATTCAATAACATTAAAATGACTTGTATTCAGTCCCAATTACCTCATATTTGAATGTTTGATCAAAATACTCTAACACATTCAAAACTCAACCATGATAACTAAATACACCCATATATATTTGTTTAATCATGTAATGATCATTAAGTGAGTATCTGTGTGTGTGTGTGTGTGTGTGTGTGTGTGTGTGTGTGTGTGTGTGTGTGTGTGTGTGTGTGTGTGTGTGTGTGTGTGTGTGTGTGTGTGTGTGTGTGTGTGTGTGTGTGTGTGTGTGTGTGTGTGTGTGTGTGTGTGTGTGTGTGTGTGTGTGTGTGTGTGTGTGTGTGTGTGTGTGTGTGTGTGTGTGTATTACCTATACACATATATGGATATATATAAACACACACACACACACACAAATCTTGTGTATTCCATATATCTATATCGATACTAATAATTTAGTTGTAAATATAACTAATTAAGTCAACCTCTAGTATAAATAGACATAATATACATTATACTCTAAT
>JARHVA010002858.1:2190000-2282500 GCA_037957365.1 Torreya grandis
AACTATTAACATTGTCTTGGCACAGGAGTAAATAATAATACTAATAATTATTAAGCATACAAACCCTACCAATAATCATTAGTCAAAACACAATCACTTTTAGCACAATGATTACTTAGAAATGCAATTGAATTCTACATAAGTCATTCAATTAATAATAACAATAATAATAACCTTCTAAGAATGTCATTAATAATCACCTTCATCACATACATCAAGTAAAGTAATATAATCCCATCTACTACTATAACAATGATTACAAAACAAAACATTATTATACAACACTCAGCTATATCCAAGACAATAGTAAGTCATAATAAGACATACATAGATTCACTCATTTGACATATAAATAACATCATACAAGTCAATCTAAGTATGATAATCATAATTTAAATCACACAAACATATTAGTGTAAGCATAAAAAACAATCAATATAACAATATAAATCATATAAGTAATCAAAGACATGCTAAAGCTATATAAAAAAAACACTTATAAAAACATACTAATCTACTTATGTTGGTGTGTACCTTTCTAGTTCTCTAATCTATCATCCCCCAATGCCTCCATCTATGCCACCCTCTTTGATAATGCCCTCCCTTTATCACACTCTAAGGGATGGATCTATCCAACATCCATCTCATAACAATGAAGGTAGTTATCTTGAAACAATATATAATCCATAATATACTATTGAAATAATTAACAAACATGATCATCATGTAAAAAATATAAAAGTATAACTAAATCCATAGCTAAATCAATCATGCAAATTAACATATAACTACACATAATTAGGCTATGAAATAAAGATTAACTAAGTAGTAGCTAACACAATAATAACCATAAAAATATAAGAATCAATAGGTTATTAAGATTATAGAGAAATAAAGATGTGACATCCTTCCCCTCTAAAGATGGTCATCATCTTGATGACATTTATTTAGATATAGGTTTTGAAATAAAAACAATATGCATCAACATATCATGTAAACAAATGTGGAAACAACATGTAAAATTCATCATAATCCTCTCAAGTGGAACTATCTTCATAATATTAGTCCCATTAGGCCTTATACTATGATAATTATCTATTACACAAACTAATTTTGTGAGTGTCAATTATTTTGATTGGTTCTACCATGACCACCCTGAGATCTAGAACCTACAAAGCATTCCAATCTAACACATGTGAAGGATAAAAAACATACTTTTTAAGATAAGATGCATGAAAGACATTATGAAAAAGAGCTAGATCTAGTGGCAATGTAAGACTTCATGCTACAACATTGACCACTTTCAGAATCTTTAAGGGTATCACATATCTTGGTGAAAGTTTAATTGACTTCTATAACTTAATTGAGATTTTTTAAAGCTTAACTCATAGACACACTTTATCACATAAATAAAATTGTCTTGTTGTTCTCTTTAGATCAACATAAATTTTATGTCTATTATTTGCCTTAACTAACCTCTGCTTGATTATTCTATCTTGTTCTTCTATTTACACGAGCATATTAGATCTAAAGACTATCATGTCCTCTAGTTTATCCTAATTGATGGTTTTTCTACACCTCATTTCATGTAATGCCTCAAATGGATCCATATTCAACATTGATTGGTATGAGTTATTGTAAGAAAACTCAACCAATGGAAGGTACTCCTCCCACTTCTATTTATGATTTATGTAATACATATGAAGGAGATATTATAAAACTTGGTTAACTCTCTCTATCTATCCATCAATTTTTGGGTGATAAGCAGTGTTGAAATTTAACTATGTACCTAGAACTAGATTGAAACTCAACCAAAATATATAATTCATCCTTAGATCTTGATTTGAAGTGATATTTTCCATAAATCCATGTAACTGGTATACCTCTTACATGAATTTATTTGCAAAACATAGGTGCATGATCTATCACATTACCTAGTATGAAGTGAACTACCTTGGTTAGTTTGTCAACTATAACCAAGATCATATCATGTTGTTTTTGTGATAATGGTAACCCCTGGATAAATTCCATTATAATCACCTACCACTTCCATTCTAGTATATCATGTGGATATAAATATCCTATTAGATGTACATCTTCAACTTTCACATGCTGATTCTCCAAACAACAAGACATAAAATCTGATGTATCCTTCTTGATCCCTTTCTATAAATAGAGAGGTATTATCTCAACCATGAGCTTGGTTACACTTTTATTTCTTGAATATGGGGCATTATTTAGTTCTTTTATCATGATGCTCTTCGTATTATCTCTATTAGGCATAGACATCCTACTATTATACCTCAAAAGAACATCACTTTCTATATTGAATACTTTATAGATAGGATTATAAGCATTCTATGATAAGTATTTCTTGACCTAATCATATAATTCATCTCCTAGTGAGAATTTGAGTACCTGATCATAGAAATTACTATTGATAGTAGCCATAGTTTCTATGTACATTTTATAATGTAGATCATCAACAAATCTATTCTCTTTTCCCTTGATATATTTAATACCAAAATCATAATCAGATAGGAATTTTAACCATCATCATTGACATGTATTTAGGTTCAGTTGGGTGAAAATGTAATTGAGTCCCAAGTTATCAATATTTAGTTAAAATGGATTCCCAAATAGATATTACCTCCAGACTTATAAGGCATGTATTATTTTAGCAAGTTTTAGATCATGAGGGACATAATTCACCTCATATAGCTTTTATTTCTTAGAATTGTATGCTATAACTGACCCATCCTACATAAATAATCCTTTAAGTCCATCCCTAGATGTATCTATAATCACTAAGAATTGACCATTAGGATTGGTAACTCTTAGCACTAGTGCCAAATTAAGATTCCTTTTCATCACTTAAAAGGCTTTGTCAAACTTTTTTGACTAGAAAATTCTCTAATTCTTCTACTCAAGAGAGGTAATTGGATTAGTTATCTTTGAGAAATTTGGAATACATTTCTTGTAATAGCCTACTAATATCATGAAACTCCTTACCTCATGCACATTCTTACATGTTGTCCATTCCATTATGGCTCTTATCTTTGTTGTATCCATTAAAATTCCATTTGTGAAGATAATATGTCTTAGATATTTCACTTTATTTTGTAAAAAATCACAATTTGATAGCTGATTGTATAACTTATGCTTCTACAACCACTGTAAAACTAGTTCTAGATATTTAAGTTGTCCTTCCTCATCCTTGGAATATATGAGAATATCATATAGAAATACTAAGAAAAAATGATCTAAATAATCTCTAAAAACATTGTTCATGGGATTCATAAATGTCTTTGGAGCATTTGTTAACCTAAAACATAACATTGTGAACTTATTGTGCCCATATCAAGTTATGAATGTTATTTTCAAAATATCCTCATCTTGAATTCTCAGCTAATGATATCTTGCTCTAATATCAGTCTTATAAAAAATGGTTTACCCTCACATATGATCAAAGATATCATTAATGCAAGGAAATGGATATTTTTTCTTTACTTTTGCCTTGTTCAACATCTTATATTCAATAAAAAAGTAATGAGTACCATCCTTATTTTTGACAAAGACTACTAGTACACCCCATAATGACACACTTGGTCAAATCAACCCTTCTAATAACAACTCTTGAATTTAACCCTTTAATTCAACCAATTTTGTAGTTGTCATCTTATATGGTGCCTTGTATTTTGGTTCAAATCCATGTATGATGACAATCAAGAAATCAAACTCACATTTGGGTGGTAATCTAAGTAATTACTCTAGAAAACACATCCTAAAATTTCCTTCAAAAATGATAATCCTCAATGGATGGTTCTTTATATTCCACCATCTCATTTATCTTAACAATAAATTTTTGTCATCCCTTCCTCTCAACTTTCTTGAGTTGAATTAAATTTTTTTACTAAGCTTCAACTATTTTTTCTCACCCTGAAGTTGTGTCTAATTTTCAAAATCATCTTGATACTCAACCTTTTTCAGATAATAATCAACCTTATCTTTGTGATCCACAAGCCAATTGACTCCTAGGATCACATCATATGACCCTAATTATGCATAATATATATCCACTATTATAGTGAATTTAGGCAACCTAATCTCAACTTCCACTAAACACTTGTCAACCTTGATTTTTGACTTATTCCCATATTATATTGACCATGAATTTTCCATAACTACAACTTATATAGATAAATTACAAAGAATTATAGGATAAATAAAACATTATGTATCCCATATGTCAATCAAAATAGAAATTTTATGATCAAACAAAATACATGACATTTTAATGGGTAAAGCTTGAAACTTAATTTGATGATTGTCAATAATTGCATGAATATGTTATTGAAATTTTCCCTATTGAGAAGTATAACCCTTGTTATTTAAATTATATTGAGTAGACTCTCTAGTGTAATGGTCGCATCCATAAATAAAATAACCTTTAGGTGGTCCTTTCTTTTTAGACTATTGGTTTCCCTCCCTTGAAACCACCATTTAAATTTTTTCTAGGTTTCCTATTCCCTGAGCCACTGTTAAACTTAGCAATTTGATTCTTGAATTGGCCTTTGGAATCTCCACTTATCTACTTCTAGTTTTTATTTTTGAAATTTAGTTTAGAAATTCAAAAAAAAATCTTGTACTTATCTTTGACTTAGGCAAGAGATTTAAGTTTATGCTCCTACTTAACTACCTTCTCAAAGACCTGATCCATGGTAGATAGTCCATGCACATCCACCTCAAAACTAATTTGTGTTTTTAATCCCATAATTAACTTCTTGATTTTAAACCTCTCATATACCTAATACTAAGGTACATCATTTAGGATCTTGGTGAATTTCTCCTAGTATTCATTCATAAAAGTATCTCCTTGCTTGAGGTTCTAAAAATATGTCAACTTGTAATCAAAATATATATGTGGAAGCCATCATGACCTAAACAATGTCATAAACTATTCCCAAGTGGTTTTGGTAGAGTTGAGGTTCATATCTATCTTCTTGTTTTCTCATCAAGTTGCTACTTCACAAACAAATTGATATGTTCCAAAGACTACTTTGGTGACTTCAAAGTAATTTTAAATCTCAAAATATTTTTCCATCTCTATTAGCCATACTTTAAATCCATCTCTTAAAATAGTTCCATCATACTTAGATGGATTTACTTTTTTATATATCATGGCAATTCTATAGCTAATAGAGCTCTTGCATCTTGTGGCACTTTCTCATGCCTCTAATTTTGAGTATTTTCCTACTTAGCAAGATGTTCTTTAGGTTATTTGTAAAAATTCTCCTCAACATGCCCATGCACTTCCTACTCTAGGGCCATGATTTAGCCCCTAGTTTCTTGCATGGTTACAAGGATCTGATCTAACTTAGTATTTTTTTAATGGAAAACTAACTTAGATCAATGGGAGGATTGGTATTTGAGGTACCCTCACCTCATGGTCTAGTGCACACCATTCATATGTTACTTAATAGGATAATGAGTTTGCATTACTAGACACATTAAGGCCTAGAGTTTGAACCTAGATCTAATACCATAATGTAATAACCCCATTGGGTTTTACTAGAATAAGGTAAATGTTTTTTAATTAATTACATAAATTCATGTAATAGATCTCATCACAATGAAACCTACAAACTTTATCTTTAACTAAATGTATTATTTTTAGTTAACCTTATTAAATATCTATACTAATCCATTTATATAATGATCACCATAAAAATAATAAATCAAGAACAAGTAAAATACTAAATATACAAATAAAGATGGCATTGATTCATATAATTATTACTAAAAATTCAACCATAACTAATACAACATTATAGCCACTACTGTAAATATATATATGAATAAAAGTATAGTTTTTATTAATAATAAATGTCTCAATAATAATAATACAATGATATAAATATCCATGGAGTAAGAGTCTCAATGAACTTGAATTATCCAAAAGTAATCTCAAGTGTAGTCTCTAGTGTAGTACTATCATGGGCAGGGAGAGCATCTTCCAAGTGCTCCTTCACACCAACCATGGACCATAAATCCCACACACTATCTTCCAAAAAATGAATGGCCCTCCCTTCATGTATAGATAGATAATGAAGATGCAGGAATCCAAAGTGTCAAACTAGAACCCATTTATTGTAAGATAACTAATAAATGATGTATACCATAAAGAAATCTATTCTAACATGATATCATACAAACATGAAAACTATATCAAACACATGAAATGACTATGTTTAACTATAAACATTACTCTAGAAAAAGTCTTTGTATAGTTATTGATCTCTAAGATTAGTTAATTTCATACACACCACTCAATTTGATTACATCTCATCTTGAACTAATGACACGAACTAAGCTAGTGGAAACCATCACACTATTTATTTAGGGTAATTAATGTGAGATTTGGTTATTTATATAATAATATAAAAACCAATAGATTCAAATAGAATATTTTCTATTAGCAGATATAAAATATGCTAAGTATGGAAATATTAAATACATACATTTATTCCATCAAATATAATATAATGAATCTTAAATAATCTAATTTATTATAGAATAATAAACAAATTTAAATAAAAGGTACAGTGATAAATATAAAAATAAATAAATAGTTTATACCCTGTTAACAATCTTTCCCAGGGTTCAAATTCAAATCGAATTGACATAAAAAATTTATATTTAGGTATTTTATAATAAGTCAAAGAATTCATAACCTAAGTTGTTCACCCTAGGGTTACTAGGTTATATGTTTGGTACTATGGATAGTTGAGCCATCCATAGGGATGAAAATTTATCCCATTTTATAATTTCATTAAACTCAAACTGATTAAAAACCTTAATTACATTTCTTATAATTACAAAAAAATACACAAATTATATGCATTATAATAAAACACCAACCTGATAAGAGAAGTCTATTATGCTAATGAGTTTCTACTTGTATTTCAAATTCCTCTTCACTTTTCTTCCTATCATGTTGTGTTCCCATCCAAGACTCCCTTATCTTCTTTGTTTTATCTTCCCTCTTACTATAACCCCCAAACTTCTTAGAAAATATGCATGTAAAAAACAACTAACAATGGTTAAGCACAAAAACCTTGCCAATAATCATTAGTCAAAACATAATCACTTTTATGATAATGATTAATTAACAATGCAAATGAGTTTTACATAAGTCATTCAATTATTATTTATAATAATAATAACCTCCTAAGAATTTCATTAATAATCACCTTAATCACATACATCAAATAAAGAAATAGAATCATGTCTACTACTATAGCAATGAATAAAAAACAAAACATTGTTATACTACACTTAGATATATCCAAGATAGAAGTTAGTCATAATAATACATACAAAGATTCATTCATTCAACTTAGAAACAACATAATATGAGTTAATCTAATTATGACAACCATAAGTGAAATCACATTACCATATTAGTGTAAGCATCAAACAATAATCAATATCATAATAAAAAGCATATACACAATCAAAGACATGTTAAAGATATCTAAAACTAATACTGATCAAAACATATTAATCTACTTGTGGTGTGTGCATGAGTTTATAGTTATTCAATATGTCATCCCCTAACACCTCCATCTATAACACCCAATCTGATGATGCCCTCCCTCTATCACACTCTATGGGATGGATCTATCATGCATCTACCTCACAACAATTAAGGTATTTAGAACAAATAATATGCAATCCATAATATAATTCTAAAATAATTAACAAACATGATCATCATGTAAAAAATATAAAAGTATAGCTAAGTTCATAGCTAAATTAGTCATGTAAATTAAGCAAAATATAACTATCCATAATCAACATATGAAATCAAGCTTAACTAAATAGTTTGTAATAAATATTAACCATAAAAATCCATGATTCAATAGGTTATTAAGCTTAGGGAGAAATTGGGATGTGATAAAATTGGTGAAAGTTGTAATATGTGTGTGTGTGTGTGTGTGTGTGTGTGTGTGTGTGTGTACCATACACACACACACACACACACACACACACACAGAGATATATATATATATATATATATATATATATATATATATATATATATATATATATATATATATATATATATATATATATATATATATATATATATATATGGTGATTAGGTTGTTCAATTAAATTTTAATGAGCTACCATAGAGCTTTATCAATATAGAAAGCATTCTTGGCCTAGTTGAGCAATTAGAGATCAAGCAAGTGAGATTGGTGATCAAACAGGGAGAGTATGTGATAATAGTCATTGCCAAGGAACCACTCTTAAAATATGGTATGCCAAGTTGTCAGTCTATAAAACCATCTTTCATACCCCTATTAACCACATGATGATTTAATTTCATGGAGTATAAAAGAATTCATGTGGTTTTTCTTTGATCCAAGTTGAGTGAGACACTTTCAGAGCCTTTGTACATAGTAAGTTAGCTATTTTTTTACTTATTCCATTTGTTGGTTTCACATTATTTTAATAGCCTAATTATTCTTGATTTTCCCACAAGTGTTGTATATGTTTTTGTTGTTCTTTATTCCTTATTTTATATTGTGGATGTATTTTATTCTTCTTAATGTTGGTCCAGTAGAGTGTCACTTTTAGACCAAGTTCTTTCTTGACTCCACGCTTAATGGATTTGATAAGGCAACTGGTCTGAGTGTCTAGGTAGAAAAACACCCCTTAGAGATCACTAAAATGTTGGATATCTTAGACACTATTAGATCTTTGGACACTTTCACACTTACATATGGGTATTATTTTAAAAAATCATTTGAGTATGACATCCATAACACCTTCATGATGACTATTTTGGCCTAAAATTAGGTATGTCCAAGATGTTTCATGTTTTATAAAAGTATTGTTATTCATTTATTGTGATCTAGCACCCTTAATGAGGTCTTAAGTTGATGTTTGACATTGCAAAGGGCCTAGTTTCATAGTTGTCAATGTAAGGAACATTGTCTATGTCTTTAGGGTGAATTCATCTACAAAGCATCTAATGCATTTTTTAGCATCATACTATCTTATAGAGGTTATTTAAGTGTTTTTCAATGAAAAATAAGGTCAAAAAGAGTCCTAAGAGGCATGATAAGGTCATAAACACATTAAATGGTCCCATTTAAGGTCTCATAAAGTCATTATAATGTTTAAATATGCTTTATAAACCCTCATCCCATAAAAATGGTCAAAATGTGTTGAACTTGATGGTTTCCCTCTTTTCTTGCCTCTTGGTGACCTTTAACTCTCTCAACGTGAGGAGAGTGCATCAAGCAATAACAGGAACATTATCCATATCATGTATGATCATGACATATTCATTTTTTTAGGATTATTTTTTAGGTTTGATAAATAAATATTTAATTTAAAAATCCAATGTCAAGTTTTCTCACCCCCCTTAAGGATAAAAGCTTCAAAATATGGAGCGCAATCCTTTTTGTAGGTTTTCATAGAGTTACAATGGAGAAAACACTAAAATTTTAGCTATTTTATGGTCTAAGATCCTTGTTCAGGTACCTAAATGAAGAGTATGTCTATTAATTAAATAAATAAGAAGTTTCAAGGAAGGTCACATGAAGACAAGCATGAATGTAGGTTGAAAACCAAGAAATTATACGTTTTGTCTTACGTGAATAAGTTGTACAGATTATCAAAGTTTAATGTATGAAATAAAGGATCAAAAACCCTTATTTAGGCATATATAAGGTATATCAACCTCTCCTTGATTCCTTAACATGTAAAACAAACCATGAAAGCACTAAAATGTGGAGAATAATAAGAAATTTTAGCATTTTATGAAGTTTTCTCAAGATTTACATAGACTCATTATGGTATTAAATAAAAAAATAAGGTTAAATGAGTCCCTCACATCATTATTAGGGCCTAAAATGCCTTTAAAAAGGATAACCTTCTCACCAACCTCATAAAAGGGTAAATTTAACTCAACTTCTTACTTACAGGTACATGCATGTAGTCTTAAAGGACATGCCATCTTTTCTCACTTTTTACATGGGTTTTTATGGCCATTGGAGAGCATAGAAGAGTTATTTAAGGGTCACATACAAGTGTTTATAGGTACTAATAATAGAATAGGGATATGAACAATCACTAAAAGCCTAAAATCACTTCTAGATAGTTTAAGAGAGGCATGGTTTGATGTTTGAATGCATTATTCCTAATGCATGGAAAATAAGGGGTGATGGAGGAGGTTATAAGGACTATTATTAAACATATTGAGGCATAAAACCTAATTTATAATCTACAAATCATGTAAAATGGTCAAAGAGGTGATATAAAGTCTCAAACACTATCAAACTCTACAAGCATGTGAATCCACCTTTTAGTGTTTTGAAGCATGCTCAAGTGGAATGTATGGTGGTTGAAGGGTATTTAGGTAATTTTAAGATCCCATAGGATCCATATAATAAATTTTCAATCCATGGGTCCCATTATGAAGGTTTCCATAAGGTACAAGTTTTAAGAAAGACCTCTAAAGGGTTGTAGCTAAAAGAATGATGTTTTCAATGTATTTTGAGATGTTTTTCTCCTAATGAAGGGAACTCAAGAAATAAAAATATCCCTCCCATTAAAAAATATACCATCCAAGAAATTTTTAGGCCCATGGGAGTCAAATCTAGGGACTCAAATAAATTCAAGATATGATAAGACCTATGCAGATATGCAAATAAAGGGTAAAGTTTGCAAACATGTTTAAGTTGTTTTATTCTAAAAATAGTGCCACCAACAAGCAAAAAAAACTCTTCTTTACATCCAAATACCATGCTAATAATTTTTATGTAGAATAATTGTGATATTACAATATTATAGACTTATATTCAAAATTATGGTTTCCAAGAAGGTTTCTCAAAGTACTCATTAGAGAGTAAGCTTTGAGACTCAAAGACAACTACCAATAGGCCTATAAGCTCATCAAAAAGGTTTTCATGAGGTTAATGATAAGATAAGGAGTCATTTCAAGGTTTATGTCATGCCTTCCATGTTAGGATGAAGATAAAGGCTGAAAACATAAAGAAAAGGGTCTTTTGAGTTGCAATCAAGGTTTTATTATCATCAAAAAGGCATCTATAGATCTGAACCTTCTAAAACTCCTTCAAGGACATAAAAATCAAGGAACATAAAGGATATGTGATTTTATGCATGGTATTGAAGAAGATATTAATCATGAATAATGTTTTAGAGATTCTAAATTAATAAAATAAGGGTTACATACCTGTAACAAGTGCCTTACTATTCTTGAGACCTCTAAGTATCCTTTAGGTTTCATATTAGGGGTACTTATGGTATTCAATATTCATTTTAAGTTTTCAAGAATTCTATAACTAATCATGAATAGGAAAATGGTTCCTTGAAGGTATATCTAGGTAAGAAAACATCAAGGTTTAAGCACCCTCAATTGTTTTATGAAGTTTCAAGCTCATAAAAACTAGTGTTAAGTATGCTACAATGGGTTTACAAAGTTGAAGACAAGGATGTGAAAGCAAATTTTGATAGTGTAATGATGCAATTCTAAACAGCCTTCAATAAAAATGATTATTTTACAGTTGTAAGCATATTAAACATTCTTAAGGTCTTATTATACCTATATTTTGTTAGATAGGGTTGAGGTTGTAGGATGGTGAAGGATTGAACCTCTTCAAGGCCTCAAACATGATGAAAGGACCTATAGACCTAAAAATGAAATTTATTAAAGAGAAAGGTATTGATACAATATTTTACAATGAGAGATTAAAAGTTTAATATGGGTTTTGATATGTTGTATTGATTGCAAGACAAGAGTGAGTTTAAATAACCCAAGATACAAACCTCAAGACCTTTGTATGGAAATTATAGGCAAGCTCTAAAAAATGGTCACTATATGACATAGTATTAGGGGATTGTTAATAAGTTTTAGGGTTTTAATATGTAAAAATAGATATATTATACAATTTGATATTATTCCCATTATTCCCATTGAAAATAAGGTTTTTAACTTAAAAAAAATTACCTTTAGGTCTACAAACCAAATGGGAAGTTTCAAACTTGTCAAAAGTCTACTAGATGGTATCAAGAAGACACAGGCCTATGAAATGCTTTACAAGTTTATGAGTAAGGGTATCATTAGTTTTAAACCTATAACAAGGCTTAAATGACTCATGAAGTGTTAGGAGTTGAAGGCCTAGAAGGCCAAGATGTGTGTAATCATGAAACTATAGATAAAGTTGCTAGGTATAATGTTGGAGCTTCTGAAATGGGGTTATCAAACAACAAATATGGATTCTATAGGTTTGTAGGTATGCCTAGAATACCCAAAAAAAAATTCTTTTTTGGAAAGGATGGAAAAATTGTTCTCAAATCCATTAAGAGGGACTTTGGTTAGAATTAATAATTTTAGGTAGATATAATGACAAGAAAACTTGATGATAGGTTGATATGACTCAAAACCACCCAAAACCCTATCCACAAGCTATAAAACTATGATGTAAGTCTTAAATAGTAATTTTATTATTTCAATAATGAAAAATGGGTTTTTGAATTAGCATGTATGTCTGCAAGCCTAAAATATACTTTTTAAGGTAACAAAACTTCTCATGAGAAACCTACAAGGCTTCAAACTTCAAATTGTGTTTCTTTAGATTGGATATAGGATATTGGGCTATGAAATAGGCTATGACCAAGTTGTAAATCATCTTGGTAATATCTAAGTTAATCTACAATTCTATTATGAAGAATTCAAGTTGAGGATCTAACAAACAAGTTGAAGGAGATTCAAGTTCTCTTGGTGAATTTGAAATACCACTTGAATAAGGGGGTTTACGGGTCCTAAAAGACTAAGACATGATAATAATTTTTTAGACCTTCAATTTGTATGTTGTAAGTGTATGTAATTAGAAATAAAACATGTTTATAAATCAATCCTAGGTCGAAGAAGATAGAGAATACATACAATTTTGATTGGGAATACATTTGTTAAGATAAACCATGACCAATATGGGCATTTGATAAATCCAATTAGGGGATAATTTATCACAATACACTATGATAAGGATGATTCCAAATCCTCCAGTCTAACACAATCATGAGATAACCTTGAGGGGATCTTAGGTTTAAATATTTCACCTAATATAATAATAAGAAAAGTAAATCTAATCTAGTGCTCACCAAATCTTGTGACACAAAGTGATGATTAGAAATAATAAAACTAAACATGCATAAAATACATATACTCATGTAAATGTATATATAATATTAATACATGGAACAAAAGCATAAATGCATTATCTATCTACTCTTACAAAGGAAAAATAAAGTTAGGAATAGTTACCTTTGAAAATGAACCTACTGAGCCATAATCTCTCCCTTGGCCAAGGTGCTTCACAAGAGGTTGTTATGGTATGTGAGGATGACAAAGACAAATAAGCTCTAGGCTACATAAGCTATCGATGCATCTAAAATACTTCTACACAAGACAAGATTTGTATCTCTAAATAAAGTATGGAACCTTATGCTTTACTTTTTAATTAGAATGGTCTATAAGCATATGTTCATTCACTCTTAATTCATTCAATTCTTATTGATAATTGATAAAAATAAACTTATATATAGATGAATATTTCCCTAAACCCTTCAAAAAATGTCATCTAATGGGTTCAACCTAGTACAATTCTAGATAAAAATTCACCAGGTCATGATCTAGGTCAGCCAAAGGTCAACTACCTCTTAAGTGAAAAATACCCCAAAATTATATAGGGTTGGCCCAATCAACCCAGTATAGCCAACTAAAAAAAAGGGATTTAGTTAAGGAATAGGAGGATAAAATGTATCAAATGACTAGAATGGGTATAACAAAGAAGAATAATCCTAGGATAAATGGTTTTAGGAGACAAGTGTTTACGTAACAAGTGGAAAAAGGGACAACAATCGTATGAAGTACCATTGGTCTACCCATACCTTTCTCGATGCACCCCTTAAGGTGTTCACTTAGAGAGATTGAGAGTTGATGTGTTCCTACAAGATAGAAAGTGTTAGTAATCAATAAATGTTTTTAAATATTATGTGTATACATATATCCCACTTGAAGCTCATCACGTGTCATGTGAGTGCAATACGAGATGGTGATTTCGTAAATAGAACATAATAACACATACCTTTAATTATCTTAGTGCTAAATATAAAGAAATATATTATGATAAGGTTAAGTTATCCAATATGAATAACACTAAGTGAACTTGTACAATTTAGTGCAAAAAATAGCAAAAAATTAAAAAATTTAGAAGATAGGAATATAGTAGTGGAAATGATTCTCTATGTCAGCATGAATCCAAAACATTTTATGGTTTGAAAAATGGATGAGTAGAAACAAAGATAGAGACAAAAAAAGGAATCTATTGGAAAATAAATGAAATATTTGAATTTTGAAAAGTTATTTTAAATAGGGTGAAATGAAAGTTTTTTGTTATTTTTAACTTGTGAAGGAGAGAAAAATATCTCTAAGATACCAAATGAGCTAGGATGGTGATGAGATGATAGGCTAGATAAGAGGGACCCCTAGAAGCAATAACGAGTGAAAGATAGGTAGGTAATTGAGAATTTTAAGCTATTTTTTGAATATTTTAGTGATTTGAGTGTATTTTTAGAAATTTATGTTTTTAAGCATTTCTAGATGTCAAAATGAAACCAAATCAGATGCTATAGGTAGGAAACATCACTTAGGGAAATAATTTTGATGGGTTTGGGGAGATAACTACCAAAAGGAACTTTTTTTTGTATAATGTAAGGGGTCAATAGGGAAAAACAACTAGGTCAACCTAGTGGACCTAATAGGCTAAAATTTGGCAAAATCCACACTATCGACCTAGTAGGTATGTGTCAGCCTTGTACATTTTGTAGACTATCGACCTAATATAACTTACCAATTGAGTAGAAAAGTCTAGTATGACAACATACTACTAAGGGGGAAAGTAAGAGGGTTAAATTATATTTTTAAGTCACTAGGTCAAAAATAGGGAAATTTTGGTCAAAATAGTTTGACCAAAGAACCAAAATAGTACATAAATACATGCAAGTGGCCAAAAGAGTGCTAAAATGACCTAAAATGACCAAATAAGGGATAAAAGGGGTGAGTAATATAAAAATAGGTTTAAATGAATAAATTAAATTGGTTTAGGCTTGTTTTTGACTAAATTTTTTAAAAAGAATTTATTTTGACTATACATGACATGGAAGATCTAATGCATCTTTTGTTGTTTCCTAATTATAGGGGCATTTGAGATTTTGGAATTTGGTAGATTCATTATGAATACTAGATATATTTGATCACCTGATTATATAGGATAGGGTGAGACTAATCTTTATAGGCCTAGGTAGCATATCTATGGAATGCCGAATACCCTTGAGCTCAGATTTGTTAGTCATGTTCCTGGGATGTTGGGAATGATTGACTAACACCTTCAGGTGGGAGGTGGAGGGGGATATGATAGAGGTGAGAATAATCTTGAAGGATGTATATTCCATTCTAGGATTGTTGATAATATGGACACTTGTGACTATTGAGATACTTGATAGTGAGGATGAGAGGAGACCCTTAGTTATATGGACTACAAACTCATAGACAATATATTCAGGCCAAATGATGAGTATGTTTGACATGTACATCTCATAGGTTATGAATATCTAGAAGGATTAGGCCACATCATGAGAGACCATGGACTGGTCAAGCATGATAGGTAATGAAGTAAGAGGATAGGATGTAGATGTAGGAGCACCAAAAGTACCACTACCATCTCTGTAGTAAGATGAGTAGTGACCATCGAGGACATGGCATTAATGGAGATAAGAGGAGTAAGAGATAGTAGAGATTGTGGATATCTTAGATGACCCAATAGGTGGGCCACGATAGATATGGATTATAGAGAGGCCACCTAGGTGTAGGCTAAGATAAAATCAAGCTATGATTATAAGATTTGTTTTTAGGAGGTGATCGATAGAGGAGGTTCTTAGAGGCCATGTACAGGGGGAGACTATGTTTGGTATTCATGTAGATGGTGAGACAGTGGTAGAAAAAACATAGATAGGTAATAAAATATGATTAAATTATTACTTAAATACTTGAGATATACTATAGATAGATATATTTTGAGATATATCAGTGAAATAATATCTATTTAGTTTAATTTTGGTAGGTGTAGTAGAGGAGTAGATCAGATGGGGGTCCCTAATGAGGGGAGCACTTCATATTGAGTGTGGATCCCTTTGGGTCTATCACATGACCATGGGAGTATATTTTTGGGGTCTAGAGAGCTCCATAAATGTGGGGAGCACATTTTTATCTACTCCACCTTTTGTGGAACCTTTCTCCACATGTGAGTGGAATATTCCTAATATTTTCTAGTTTTTATGTTTCCATCTTTTATAGAGTTGGTTGTTAGATGCCTATTTTCCATGTTGAATTCCTTGATTTGAGGTAGTTATTTGTTCATTGGAAAAGTGTATGCCTTCCTTATTTCAAGGAGTTGGTTGTGATCACATGTTGTTATAAAATGTGCATGTAAAGGTAAAGAGACAAACTTGGCATGTTCCTCTTTAGATGGGCTTTTGGATGAGCTTGATGAGGTGGAATTGAGTGTCTTTTAGTGGATGATTCTTATATTGGATAATCATGGTGATTTTATCCTCCTTTTTTGGATTTACCCTCATTTGATATATTTATATAGGGTGTAGTGTGTCCTTTAGAGGTTGATGGTTTATTTGCAAAGTGTGGATTTGAAGATCAAAGTCAAAGTATAGATGTTTTTGCAAAGTGTAGGTGTTTATTGCAAGGTGTGGTATAGAAAATTGTGAGATACAATAAAGTGTAGGTACAGGTAAAAGTGAAACATTTATTTTATACAAGATTTTTTACATGATATATTCTATCTCTATGAGAGTTAATTTTAATCTTGTTTTTAGATTATAGTTTTATTTGAAGACTTTCTTGGTGGATGTAGCCCACTTTGGTCAAACACGATAGATCTATGTTATGTGTGATTAATTCTTGTTCTCTCAATTTATTCTTTCATAATAACTTTGATTTAAATAATGTTTCCATGATGCATGCTAGTGCATAATTTAAATCTGATTTATGGTCATATTAAATCTGGTATAAAGTTTTTTAATTCCTAATAATTGGTATCAGAGTCATTGGTTGTGTTTTACTAAAGTGGTAAATCACAAGAAAGGTTATTATTTTGAGTGGGATCTATGGGAGAAAAGATAAGATTAAAAGTTGAGAAATTTTATGGTAAGCATTTTGGTTTGTGGAAAAGGTAGATGGAATATTACCTATATCATAAGGAGCTTCATCTCCCCTTTGAAGGGAAAGTAGAATAACCTATAAGTATGAGTGATGCAGATTGGTCCTTTCTTGATATGAAGGCATTGGGAGACATACGATTATGCCTTGCATATTATATTTCATTTAACATTTATGATGATAAAACTACAAAGGATCTCATGGATAAACTTGGGAAGTTGTATGAGAAACCCTCTACTTCTAATAAAAATTTTCTCATGAAAAGATTGTTTAACATGAAAATGTCTAAGAATGGTTCAATTACTAATCATTATAATGATTTTAATAGGGTTGTAACTATGTTCACTTCATTTGTAATTAATTCTGATGATGAAGTTAGAGATTTAATAATTTTATGTTCTTTCCCTAATAGTTGGAATAGTTGGTTATGGCTATGAATAATATAGTCCATGTCAGGGGAAACTTAAATTTTGAGGATGTTGTAGGTGTGATTCTTAGTGAGAATATGTGAAGGAAAAGCACTGGTGAATCATCTTTAGGTAATGCTTTATTTTTTGATGCTAGAGGGATGTAAAAGGATAAGATCAAAGGCAACTATGGAAAGTCAAATGGTAGAGGTAAGTCCAGATCTAGATCTAAGATGATATGCTAGCATTATGGCAAGAATGGACACTCAAAGAAGGATTGTTGGTCACTTCAAGATAAAAATGACAATAAGGAGGAAACAAATGAGGTAAATGTGACATCAGGTAAATCATGTCAAGATGCCTTAATTCTTTTTATGGATAGTTTTTTTGAGTCTTGGGTATTAGATTCAAGGGCTTCTTTTCATGCCACCCCACAAGCATTATTTTATTGATTATTTTCAAGAAAATATAGGAAATGTTTATCTTGGTGATGATGAACCATGTGAGATAGTAGGGAAAGGTTTTTCTTAGGTTAATATGTAGAATGGGAACTCATGGATACTTAAGGATGTCAGGCACATGCCTATGTTGAGATGGAATTTAGTTTTAATAGGGCAATTAGGCAGTGAGGGTTATTCAGTTATGTTTACTATAGATTCTTGGAAAGTTACCAAAGGTGCTTTTGTGATTTTGAGAGGTAAATTTTTTTTTAATTTATGTTTTACTAGTAGTTTTGATTCTTGTAATTTAGTTGTTTCCTATGGAGATGCAACTATGTGGCACTACAGGCTTGGTCATATGAGTCATAAGGGTATGGAGATCTTAAAAGAAAATTTGTCTAGATTAAAAGACAGATCTAGACTTCTATGAGAATTATGTGTAAATTAAACATAAGTGGGTTAATTTCTTGAAGGTTGGACCCACAAAAAAAGAGCACAAATTAGAGTTGGTATATTCATATGTATGGGGACTAGCTCAGTTATCTTCTATTGGTGGATCCAATTATTATTTTATTTTTATTGATGATGCATATAGTAAAGTTTGGGTTTATTGCATTAAAAATAAATTTGATGTATTTGACACTTTTAAGAAGTGGAAAGCCTTGGTTGATAATGAAACTTGTCTCAAATTGAAATGTCTTAGATCAGATAATGGAGGTGAGTATTGTAGTAATGATTTCTTTGATTATTATTATAATAATGGAATCCATAGGTAAAATATGGTTCCAAGAACTCCATAGTAGAATGGGGTATCTGAAAGGATGAATATAATAATAAAGGAACATGCTAGGAGCATGAGGTTACATGTAGGGTTGCCTTTATAGTTTTGGGTAGAAGTAGCTATTATGGTAGTATATCTGATTAATAGAGGACCTTATTTTCCTTTGGATGGAGTCATTCCTAAAAAAGCTTAGTCTAGTAAGAATGTTGATTATTCTTTTCTTAGAGTCTATGGATGTGAGTCTTTTTCTCTCATTATAAAGGAGGATAGGACCAAGTTAGAGGCTAAATCAGAGAAATGCACATTTATTGGTTATAGTGAGGATGACTTTGATTTTCATTTATGGAGAATTAAAGATAGCAAAATATTTTCATCTATAGATGTAACCTTGAATGAAAAAGCCATGTATAAGAATTAGGAACATGAATAGGAATAGAAAAAGTACATAATATTAGATGATATTGTAGATGGTAAAGTATCTAATGATTCAATTTAAGAAACTTCTACATAAGGACCCCAAAATATTATGGTAAGAAGGTCTTATAGGGTAAGAAGAGCACCTAAATGTTTTTCTCCTTCTTTGAATTATTTTTTACTCACTAATAATGGGTTACTTGAGTGTTATGAGGAAGCAATGTAGATAGATGTCAAGATAAAGTGGGAGAAATCCATGGATGAGGAGTATAGATCTCTCATGGAGAACCAAATGTGAGATTTAGTAAGGATACCCAAAGGTAAGAGTTGACTACCAAACAAGTGGATCTTTAGAATAAAATAAGAATATGAAGGGAAAAAAGATATAAGACCAAGATGGTGGTCAAGGGGTTTACATAAAAATTATGTATTGATTTTGATGAGATTTTCTCTCCTATTGCAAAAATGACTTTTATTAGGATTGTTCTTAGTTTAGTTGTAGTTGAGGTTTTGCACTTATAATAGTTAGATGTGAAAATTGATTTTCTGCATGGTGATTTATATGAAGAGCTATATATGTAGCAGCTATAGGGATATGAGGTCAAAGGGAAGGATAACTATGTGTGCAAACTAAAAAAGAGCTTGTATGGCCTAAAACAAGATCCATGGTAATGGTATAAGAAATTTGATTATTTTATGTTGAAACAAGAATATCAAAGTTGTAATTCTAACCATTGCATGTACATCAAACATTTTTATGATGGTTCCTTTATTATTTTATGCTTGTATGTGGATGAAATGTTAGTTGTAGGAAAGAACATACAACACATTCATATGCTCAATAAATAGCTTAGTGACTCATTTTCTATGAAGGATTTGGTTGTTACAAAGAAAATCCATGGTATGAGGATTAATCATGAAAAAAAGGAGGGGAAGTTGATCTTATCCCAATCAAAGTATGTGAAGAAAGTCTTAGAAAGATTTAACATGTTGGATGTTAAATCTATTGGTACTCCTTTGGTAGGCCACTTTAGATTATCAAAAGAGTAGTGTCAAAGATGGAAGCTAAAAAGCTTAAGATGTCCAAGGTACCTTACTCATCAATAATTGACAACTTGATGTATGTCATGGTTTTTACTAATCCAGATATTATCCAAGCAGTGGGATTTGTGAGCCGGTCTATGAGTGATCCAAGTTATGAGCATTAACAAGTAGTGAAATGGATTTTTCAATATTTGAGAGGAACCATGGATTTTGCATTATGTTATGGTGGATAAAATACCATTTTTTGTGGTCATGTGGACTCAGATATGGTATTGGATAATGATAGTAGGAGTATGATAGGATATATATTTACTATTAGAGATATAATAGTTAGTTAGATTTCTAAGATATATAAGGTTGTGGCTTTTTCAACCATAGAAGTAGAGTATGTCACTACCATAGAGGCTAACAAGGAGATGATTTGGTTACAAGAGTTGTTTTGAGATTTGGGCATGAGAAAGAATCTGGGAGATTACATAGTGATATTCATATTCTATTCATTTGGCAAAGAACTCTATTTTCCACTCAAGGATGAAACACATTTAGTTATGTTATCTCTTCATCAAGATAGCTTTGGAAGAGAACTTGGTAAAGATAAAGAAGATTAATACTATACACAATCTTGTAGATATGATGACCAAGGTAGTCACAATGGACAAGTTGAGAGTATGTTTAGATTTCTTTGGTCTTAGTGGTCATAGAATAATGATAGATTTTTTTTAGGAGAAACAGTCTCCAAGTGCGAGATTGTTTAGTGTGGATCACTTTAGGGCTATCACATGACCATGGAAGTATATTTTTGGGGCCTAGAGAGATCCAAAAATTTGGGGAATGAAATCTTCCCTACTCCACCTTTTGTGGAACCTTACTCCACATGTGAGTGGAATATTCCTAATATTTTTTAATTTTTATGTTTCCATGTTTTATGGAGTTGGTTGTTAGATGCCTATTTTCCATGTTGACTTCCTTGATCTAAGGATTTAGTTGTTAATTGGAAAATGGGATGCATTCTTTATTTTAAGGATTTGGTTGTGATCACATGTTGTTGGAAAATATGCCTTTAAAGGTGAAGAGACAAACTTGGCATGTTCCTCTTTGGATGGGATTTTAGATGAGATTGATGATTTGAAATTGAGGTGTATTTTAGTGGATGATGATTATATTAGATAAGCATGGTGATTTTCTCCTAATTTTATGGATTTTCAATCATTACACACACACACACACACACACACACACACACACACACACACACACACACACACACACACACACACACACAGGGTATGGTGTGGCCTTTAGAGGTTGATGGTTTATTTACAGGGTGTGGCTTTGAGGATTAGAGTCAAAGTGAAGATGGTTTTTCAAAGTGTAGATGTTTATTACAGGGTGTTTTATAGTAGTTTGTGAGATATAGTAAAGTGCAGGCGTAGATGAAAGTGCATCATTGCTTTTATGTAGCATTTTCTATAAGATATATTCTATCTCTATGAGAGTTCAATGTAATCTTATTTTTAGATTATAGTTTTATTTGAGGAATTTATTAGTGGATGTAACCCACATTGGGTGAACCACAATAGATCTATGTTATGTGTGATTGATTCTTGTTTTCTCCATTTATGTTTTCATAATAACTATGATTGAGGAATGTTTTTGTGATGCATGCTAGTACATAATTTAGATATGATTTGTGGTCATAATAAATATGGTTTAAATTTTTTAATTCATAACAATCCATGATGCCCTAAATGAGGAATTGAGGCCATATGACCTTGTTACACTAAAGGACCCAAGGGTACCATTTGGCCCAACTAAAGTGAGCTAGTTTAGATGAGCTTGAGAGGAAATGAGGTAGATACAAGCATATAGAGAAGGGATGTATCCACCAACAGAGATGTCTATAAGAGAAACATGGGCATGGCATGCCTTGGTTGAGGAGAGAGTTACACATATGGATATAGTGACATAGATGACATAGGCATATGCCTAGGATAGAGTGATATAGGTAGTGACCCTGATCCATATGACATAGGTACAAGAGAAAGAGAGAAAGACACATCTGATGACCATAGCCAAATTGGCATATGTGTAGGTTTAGGTACCCCATCTACAAGTGTAGGTGTCGAGACTTAGATCTTAGATAACCTCATTATAGTGTTCCATTTGGAGGGGTCAGACTGAGGCATCTACAAGCATCATGTCTAGGCCAAAAGATAGGTAGCATGGGGCCCAACCATAAAGCTAGAGAATTTTATATTATTGTATTTGTTATATCAAAACTCATGATATATATATATATATATATATGTAGATCATTTTGGCATTTTATTGGATATGGGTTGTATGTTTTATCATTATGGTTATGGTTGTTTATGATTTGGATATTTTTTTTTATAACACATGTATTTATCTATTATTTTATATGTTATAGAAAATATATGAGGTATGGTTTATTTTATATAATTATGTAGGACACATGTATAGTTAAAAATAATAATTAAAAAGGATTGGATAAAATATAATCAATCAAAAATGTAATACACACTATTTCAAGTTGGTAAATGTGTAATAACAAGAAAATTACTAAGTATAAAGAACCAAAGGGTGGTAAATAAGATGGTAAAAATAAATTTATTTTAAAACCGAATGAAAGATTGGCACCAAATTAAAACAAGTAAAATCACACTAAATCATGTTGGGAAGTATGAAAATAATGTAATAAAATGGAATATTATATATATAAAAAATGGTATAAAAAAAATCAATTAAGTCAATAAATCATGCAAAATCACATTGGGAAGTATAAGAGAAAAACAAAATTGGAAAAATTTGATCTTAAATTTATCACACTAATTCAAGCTGGGAAGTATGAAAAATTCAATAAATGGTTGAATTCTTACATGCACTTATTAAATAAGAATATAAAAGTGAATGAAAAATTGAGTAAGCATAAAACATACTAAATCAAGATGGGAATCATGTCAATGATGTGTAACTTCATGATCAATCACATATTATCTCATATTTAACACATGTAATTTTGATTGTGACTTGGATTATTGGAAAATTTTATGAGGGTCATGTCCTATTTGTGGTCTTATAATATAAATCACAAAGGGAACACCAATGAGGTGGAAGAAAGGTGAAAATATGGTAACAAGGTATGTGTGTAATAGGAAGTTAAAATGGTGGTAATTTATGAAGATGGCTAGTTCCTATCCATGGTATTAAAATGAAACTCACAAATGGAATCCCAAGGGGAATGATCAGTGAAAAAATAAATATTTCTCAAGAGTAAATATAAGGAATGTAGGGAATGAGAAATGGATTGTACAAACAATATTCTAGGCATCTTATGAGAAACCTTAGGAGATAAGAGGCATACTAAAGACATGAGAAGACACTAAGTGACTAATGACCAACAATTTAGAAATAAAACCAATTCACTATAGATAATAAGATGTTTAGGCAAATAAGAATGCTATTAATATCAACTCATGAAGGTATATTTATATATAAAAAGTTAAAAAGGACCTACCTTCCCATGTTGTGTTCCCCATTCTTGAGGACTCCTTATAAATCCATCGATCTCCTATGAAGATTAGGTACTTTTATGAGAAAGTAGGTAGCACTAAAATATTTTTTTATTCTCCTTTTCTAATATATTGTCCTACCACACCCAAATGGACCTTGGCTCTACTGTGAGTCCAATTTTGGAGTTTGAGCTTCAACTAGACAAAGGAGATGTGATTTGAATCACATCTTTTAGTGTGATTTGAATTTTAATAATTTTGATTTTTTTTGACTTTTATATCATTTAATTTTATTTAATGATTTGGATTTTAATTTTTTTTAAGGTTTTTTTATATTTCTCCTCCATACGAACTTGGAAAGACAAATTTTGAGAGATAGAGTGATACTCATGAATGGGATATAGGCTTAGGCTAAAGGAAGCTAAGTAATTATTGTCACAAAATATTTCATCCTAGAAGAGGGTGTTAAAGCCTCTTCCAAATTTTGGAAACATGGGAACACTTATAGATATGTGGGTGTACCTATATTGGAAGTGAGCCTCTAGGTTTAAGGGCTAGTTCCCTAAATGTATCTTGAAGTGCTTATCACCTAAATTAGTGCTTGATTATGGGAAAAGAGTTATAAGATGCATGAAATGAACATAATATAAATGGGTGATACACCAAGATGTTTTCCACATGACCATCATACTCCATTCACCAAGAAACAAATCATATAAATTAGTCTCAAATAAATAAAGGATTCTAACATGAGTATTTCAATATAGAGGTGAGTTGTATGAAGAAAAATAAGGAAAATGAAACAAAGGGAAAATTTAACACTCCAAGGATAATAATACACTTTAAAGGATCATAATACACTGAACTACACTCTATATTACCTATTAGAATAGGAACTCTTGCACAAACATAAAAGGAAAAGGGAAGAAAGGATAGAAAGTTCACTTTGCATCACCATACATCACTTGCATACTTATAATGTTATTAATTAACTCATAATTTTTTTGAATTAATGTTAAAATGAAAAATATTAAATCATTATAATATGTATTTTCCATACATGGAGTGGTATTATATTACAAAGGTCAAAATGGTAGCTACTTATAGAATTTGAGATAAAGGTGGGAAAAGAGAAGTCCAAAATTCACTAAAAGACTTGTCATGCTAAGAGGAGTTAAATATGAATTATAATGGATTATGAGATATATAATTAAATATTTAATAGGATATATGTCTCTCCAAGTTATGCAACTCATGAAATGTAGCGTAAAACTCTTCATTCTGCATAAGAAAATTGCCCTCATCATTCAACCTTTTTGGAATGTCCCACAACTGACTAGGGATAGATGCCATGATTTAAAGTATATGGAGAGGTTTTATACATGATATAAAATGCATTTATTTCATACCTGATCATCTATATTATTATATAAGTGAGCCATCATTACCTATAGTCAAATAAATTCCTCTTTCACTCACCCTTCACACTTGGCCTTAAATTAGCTTCAGTTTTCCATGGAAATATATACAAGGGAGTGAATGAAACTTTTAAAGACACTATATCACATTAAAATAATCATGTAGACATTAAAAGTTCATCCACATGATTTTCTTATCCTTTTCACTATCTTTTTCACTTTGTTAGTTTTGACTAGCTGGGATGAAGGTGCTGATAGTAACACTTAGGAGATTTTCTATTTCATAAAATAGTCATGGTGAATTTTTCTAAGTCCAAAGATTTCTCCCAAAGTTTTTTTAAACACTTGAAACCTTATATAACCTTCAAATAACCAAAAAAAATCAAATAAATCAGTTATATACCCTATTCTTACAGGTATGAAACACCTCAAGTGGATGGGAAGGGTCTCTAGAGAGTACCCTACAAGATTCAATCACTTCCATGCCCATTACATATCATCTTTGAACCTTATGATCCTTGATTTTAAATTTCACTTTATAAGGTTATACAATCATTATGCCCTATTTTCACTTTGAGATTCTATAATCACCTTGAAATTCCAAACCCTATAGACATCATTGTCTAAAATTACTGGTCAAAAGTGCATATTAGAGCTCTGCAAAAACTAAATTCCACTAATCATCCACCCACAAAATATTATAGAGATATTCCCCTATGTGGGTATATAAGGTTAATTCATTTGTATGCACCAAAGATATTTTCAATATTATCATAAATTATCATCAAAATGACCAAGTTCTTTGTTTTGTGGTTTTAGGGATTTGATCCCTGAACACAATCATTTCATCTTTGAAAGTAATCTTCAACTTTACCTTCCAACACTATATCTTAAGAATATTTTTCATGATCTCCATAATGTACTGGGACTTCAATAAGGGTTTCATCACATGCTTCAACACTTCCATATGACACCTTAGCTCTATATGGGTGCCACCTATAGGTGCATTTTCATGCACAAGAAGTAAATGCAAAATTGGAGAAATGTGCATAGTGAATGAAATCATAAAAAAATATAATCCTTACCAATTACTCAAATGGCTGTTTATCACTATGAATATCTTGAAACAAGGTTAAATTTTTTTATTCTAATGTGATATCCTTCCACATATGCTAACATAGTTACAGACTGAGTAGTGGTAATTGAGTGACTAGTTTTTATGGCGCATGAACTTGTAGCCAATATTATATTTTATCCAAATGTTTAAATGTACTCTCTTCAAATCTTAATGAATTTAAAAAAGTTTAAATACATTCATTAGACCTCTATGAGCACATTAGATAAGATGCATACACATGATTGTAAGTGAAAGTGGATAAAGAGCTGACTATGAGTATGACATGACTAAATGTTTGATCAAAAAATGATGTTGTAAGATAAAAAATATAAGGGAGGTGATTATTATGGAATTTAAACATTGAAAACATCATATACCATTCACATGAATCCCTTTCATATAATCCAACCTTTTTCAAGTAGTGAACTTTACTGCAACTTCACTTAGAACATCAACTTATAATTTGAACTAATTAACCCATGATATCTTTGCCAAACATGGAAATAATTATAAGAGTGAGTCAACATCCTCTGGAATAACTATTTTTAATGGATTTTATAGACCTATCCATAGAAGAATAAAAACCTATAGGGTATGGGAAATAGTGGGCAAAAAAACATAATCAACTTGTTAGAGATGATTCATAAATAAAATTTGACCAATCATTTAAATATTTTTATTAAAATGAATATCTCTAAGCTTAATATCATCCCCCAAAGGTATTTAGTCTAAAAAGTTTCCAACTGGCTGTACCAAACATAAACGTGTTGACTTGTTTTATGTGCATAGAAGGGTGATGAGTGAGTAGAACATTTTTTGACCAATTTTAGCACTTCAAAATCTAATAAAATATTTATATGAGACCATGGAAGTTTAATAGTCATCCCATAAGGTTTTCACATGTGTCAAATTTGTACACGGTTTGTATAAGTGCCAAACTACTTTTTTAGTTGCTTTATTGGTTTTTAGTTAGAGAACCTACAAGTTTCATATGAGAATAACATTCCTGATATGTAATATGACATATTGTATGTTATTAATAAAACTATGACACTTGGACACCTTGAAAACCATGCCACTTTCATATATGAACCCTAAGTGACTCAAGTTGACAAATGAACTAACTAAACCATGAACAAGGATCAAAACATAAGATATAACATTAAATACACCCTATAACATTATATTATAATTCTATATAAGTTTTTGACTATATATATTTGAACCATTTTGACTTGTGGTAAAAATGGTAAACATTCTTGGTGATTTCCCAATGGTGGTATACTTTCTTTACCAAGACCAATTGCCTAATCATATCCATTGGGCTATGGAGTCATATGTACACTAGTTTGACTCAGAATTTGCCTTTTAAAACACAAAAAAAAAACAATAACAACACACAATACAATAAAATAAGTAAAATAACACTTGTGCTTCATGATCACTTATGGAACACAACAAAAAAACCAATCTAACTAATGTTGACCAAATTTGACCCTACAGGTCAAATTGGGTGTCTTATAGGTAAAAACATGAATTTTAGATATTTTATGGGTCTATTAATATGTCTTAGGGTGTATTTTATATATTTTTATGTATTTTAATGTATATTAACCTTTTTCATTAGTCTTTTTAGTCCTTATGTCCTTTTGAGTCATTTTGAGGGTAAAAATAGATCATTAAATGGCTTATACAAATTCTTAAGGAAATGTGAAGGTTTCAAAGGATGATGTCATGTACCATGTGTCCTAATAAGTATTTATTAACTATTAATAACTAAAAAGTGGTAGTTTCTTTACAAAAAGGGTAATTTTCTTGAAAAAATGAGCATTTAATGAAGTGTACAAAATTTTACAAACTCTTGTATTTGAAGACATTTTAGGAGTGTCCCTTGGTATTCTATACACTTAATTTAGTGATTAGGTTGATCCTAAACTTCAAGAAATGAATAAAACCACTTCTCTCTCCTTCTACTAGGCTTGACAAGTAATAATGGCCTTTAGGTTTGTACTTGGTATGATCAATGAGAGAGGTTTCAAAAAAAATTATCTTAGGGGTGTCTTCTAAACTTATTCATATTAAATTTTATGTTTGGTTATAGATTAATGGTGATATTTTATTTATGAACCATTCCAACAAAGTTAGATTATCTAATTTATTTGCTAATTTGTACACCCTATAGGTTTTGCCTTGGGTTGGACAATTCCATACAATTCACTTATTTATGTTGTATCCAAATGATGTTAAATCCATCATAAAATGATACCCATGCTTATTTTAGTGTTTCAATATGTTTAGATATGCAAATCATCTTAGGCTACAAGAGAAGACACTTTTTGTGTTGCAAATAGGTTTCCACCATTTTCTAGATCTTCATTATTTGTTAATGGTTTTAGAGGGTTCTGATTTTTTAATTTCAATTTTTTTAAGGTTATCATAATTCCCTTCACCTTGAAAATTCATTATCCAAAGCAATATTCATATTTTTCATTCTTATACCACACATACAATTAGTCTGCCATATGAATATCATACATAGTCCATCAGGTGCCATGAAATAAGGGTCAAAACATTGAAATGGAGTATGAGATATTGTTTTAAGATTTGAAACATATTGATTTTTTAATTTGAACACATTGAGGAAAAACCAATTGACTATGAAGGCAAAATATTTGGTACATTACTCCAATTCATGCTCACTACCTATATGCAACCCAAAAGTGTATTTATAGAGGCCTATTAGGATGATGTCATGGTGGAATGTTAGATTTTATAGGTATATAATTATTTTATATGTTACAATTGGAAACCTTTAAAAATATTATAGTTTGTCACAAGCATGCAAATCTTTCATACTATCTATAATTCCCATATATTGCTTGCATTATGCAATGTTTGCCTACTAGAAGCCTTAATAGAAAGCTAAAGACAATTTTGAAGTGTTGAAAAAAGTGGTGAAGTTTTCCCTTGGAGTCATAATATTTTTAAAGGATCATGGTAGACTTACTTATATTGATAGATTAATAATAAAGGTTAAATATCACCTTATGACATGAAGTGACTGAGTTCTGGGACATAGTCCCCAAAATGTGAAAATAGAGAACAACACCATTTTTTGGATGATATATAATAGGGTTTAATTTTTTAAAAAAATATATAAATTATAATTCCTTTTATATTATAAATTGGAAATGAGTTATGAAAAATATGGAGTGTAGATAACTTAAGGAGGATGGCTATTGAGAACCTCAAAAATGCACTTTCATGCACTAAACTTAGGCAGTGATCATCTACAATTTTGAGCCCAAATAAACCTCTCCATCCAAAAGTTGCAAACCTAGACTATGATACTATGATGGAATGGTTAAAAATATTTTAAATTGATATTTATTGTCTAAATTATCATTTAAAGAGGATGATGTACTATTTGTTGGTTCTCATAAACACCTATAGGCATATCTTGGTCTAAAAAGACCACCTACAGGTGGTTATGAAGTTTCACAGTCCATAGGGTGATCTTAAATGTAGAGACATACAAAAATATATATAATTTTTTAGATCACATTACCTGTAAAAGGTCTCATAGGATTCTTAAGGAATATATAGAACAAGTTCAAGGGTAAAAGCCACCTACATGACTCCATACAGTCAACTGTAGGTGAGTATAGGGTGACAATAATTTGAGATAGAATGTTTAAGGGATGGTTTATGCTAGTAAGGGTGAGGAAATGGGTTAAATAAATTTAAAATTAACCCAAGGGACTCTATATAGGTTGTATACATTGTTTTTAAAGCTTAACCATGCATTTCTACCTACAAGTATGGTGCCAAAGAACATGACACAAGCATAAGTCACACTCAGTCCTAACCAGTCAAAGTTTGAGGAGTATGTGGGAAGGTCAAAGTGATACATAAAATTGAGACACACTCATGATTATATTCATGATATAACTTGGATATTTACATGGAAAAAAAAAGAAAAGGAAAAGCCCTAAACAAATAGTACACAGTCTACTTTCCAAAACCCTTGTATAATTTACCTTTTCTAGGGGTTTATATTAGAAATATAATGAGTTAGTAGACCTCTTGACATTACCAAAAGATGATTTTTGGTGTATAATGTCCCCATAACTTGGGTAATCTCATAAAATACTTAGTTTATATAGAGAAATAAGGTAAGTTCCCTCTATTTTGTCTCATATAGAGGGTACTTCCCTTTAAGCACAAATTGGTAGTTTAGAGAATGGAGATTAAAAAAAAGTGCTAGGAGATGATTGAGAATTTAGGAGAGATTTTTTGGATAGAAAAAATATATATATAAACATAAGAGAATAATAACAGAGTTAATAATCCTTACAAGGAGGTCTAAACCCTCAAAAGTTTAGACATGCTTATGAGATATATTAATGTTTATAGTCCAAACGAAAGGGTAACTTCAAATATAGCATGGGATGAGATTTATAATCCATTTTGGCATGTTTTTAGGGTCATAGTAGACATGTATAAGCTAATTTTATGTAGAGGAAACATGAATAATTCATTTTTAGCTTAGATACAACATTAGGCCTGTGGAAATGGAGAAAAGAGTTTGAGTGGACAAAGTTTGAAGTCCATATATTATTGGATGATTTACATGGAGAATCAAGGGGATAGAATGATTTAGATAGGGTCATAAAAAATCATTTTGTGGAATTTTGTTGAGATTTGAATGTCAATTTTTTATGAAAAAATCCTAAGAGGGTAAAATAAGCCTAAACTTATTAAAATCATTGCTAGTGAATAGTATGAGAAGATTGACCAATTATAAAACCAAAATGGCATATTTTTCATATAATAATGATATGATGTTTTAGATAAATCTTAAAGTATACTCCCAACCCTTTTGGACTGTATAGAATTGTAAGGATGGAGTACAAAACAAGGTATTTTTTATAGTTTTGTGCATTTTGTAGGTTCTAAGAGGTTTCAAGAGAAGAAATAAATTTTAAAATAATATTGGGACTTAAGATAACTCTCCATATCCATTTAATTCCTAGGAAAAACTCTTAAGTTTTCATACTAGCTACTTCATCTCAACCAGTCAAAATTGGCATAATGAACATGGTAGTGAGAAGGGTGAAAAGCTTCAAGTAAGTTGATTTTTAGGTCTGATTGATGAATTTAAGGCCATGAATGGTATTAAAACATGTAATTAAATTCATTTTATATTTTTTCATGGGAAAATAAATCAAAATTTAAATCCAAGTGTGGAAGGTGTATGAAAGAGGAATTTCTATGATTGCAAGTAGTAATGGCTCTCTTCTAGAAGATTTTAGATGGATATGAATGAAAATAATGAATGCAGAACATTTTTTAAAACCATTCCATATCATTCAAATCATGATTCCTATCACTAGTTAGTTTTGGGACATTCAAATGGGGCTAAACCATGAAGGTAGTTTTCTAAGCCACCAAATGAAATTTCATGCCACATTTCAAGAGTTTCATGCCCTATATTGACACTTGTTATTTATGACCTTTCATATTAAATTTAAAAATCTCTTACCATGAACATTAAAATTATTTTATTATCTTTAAAATTGTCCTTGTGAACTTTAGACTTCTCTTTTCTCACCTCTCTCTCAAGTTTTATAAGAACTAGCCATTTTAGCCTTTGTAAATTCTATTCCACCTGAGTATTGTGAATCCCTTCTCATTTACATACCATGGATCAATAAATACTATTAATTTCTACCTCTTTAATGACTCTTCATATTGTGTTCACTTGGATGATTGATTTTTCTTAGTCATGTCTTTTTTTTCCTTAGAATTACCATTTCATTCTCTCACCTATTTGTAGTTGGAAAGCTTCTTCTTGTAGGTCATATGAAGTGTTATATTGATGTGTCAAGGTTAAGTTAGCTATTATATTCAAATATTTCCATCTTAAGCATCTTGTTTAGTCCTCCTATTCTAAATATCCATCATGACCTCATAATAAAATATTGATGTGAGAAGATGTAAATTGGAGAAGTGTATGTTTTGGTTGGTCCCTTGTTCTCATGTGTGACATGCAAATTATTGGTAGTCATCAAATAATTTTGTGTATCACCTCACTAAGGATAGTTTTAGTTTCAATTTTATCTATATTTTACCTCATAAATTTTAGGTGTAGTAGTGATTTACAAGTGGTATATCAAAGAATCGAGTCCTATCTAGAGATTCACCTCATTATTAAGTTACCCACAACCTAGAGGTGTTTGAATTATCCTATTTGGATGAGGAGATATGATATATATCATCAAAGGGTTCAAATACAAGTGGTAATAGTTTTTGGCATTCTTGATGGGACAAAGGTCCAAGAAAGAGGGAATATTGTTGGTGTGTCTTTCCCCTAATTAGATTTTTAAAGCAAGCATATTAGCACCAATGGTGACTCTGAATGATAAATTTTGGTTGTAATCATCCCAAGTATATCTCACTGAGTTTTTTTATCAATGTTTATCTCTCATCTAACATATGAAGTTGACATGAATAGCTATGGACAATACCCCTATCATGAACCTCACTATACACCTTGCTATGAACCACATTTTACTCCTCAATAGTCCTATCAAAATGGATATAAATCCTAAGAGCCATGGAAGCCCTATAGTCCTTCATTTGCCCTCCTTTATAGACATCATGTTATTTATCAGCCCTATGAGGAAGGCTACCAAAAAACCTATCAATAAATGCCTTCCTACCAATCCTAATATGAATCCTATCATTCATACCATGATTCCTATCAAACTCAAGAGTACTCCTATGAGTCTTGTTTTATGAAATTAGATGATTCCATGGATAATACATAAATATGCAACTCTTACTTATGTATATATTAGTCCTTTTAATAAATCTAAGATTCACTTCCTTATGAGATTATTAGTACTTTCCTCTTTCCTAAATACACTCATAAGGCTTCTCTTACCCCTCAAACCACATATTTAATTCATAAACCTTCTACTTCATCTCATACTCTATCTCCTTCACATGATCCTATCCATCAATCTTCCACCTCACCCATTCTTGAAGAAGATTTCATGAGTGACTATGAGGAAGAAATAACCATAGGGACTCCCCTTGGTGAATAAAAGGAAAACCAACAAGATGATACCTCCATATTTGAATGGATGTGTGTCCCTGATTTAGACTTTAATGCCTCCATTTTTGAGGGGATGTGTATCCATGAGGAATGTGGCCAAGACTTGAAGGGAGAGGTATTTGAAGAAGACTCCATGTCTGATCATGAAGTTGTGGATGACCATCTCAAGCATGAAGTTGAGTGTACTATCAAAGATGAAGGTCAAGTCACTCCTCAATAAGTGGAAATCCTAAGAGAGTATCATGAGACCAAGGTAGAGGAAATAACTCTTTAAGATGAAATTCACAAGGAATAATATTTATGGTATAAGTTTAATGCCATATGCAAGGAATCTAATAAGTTGGGTAATACCTTTTATTCTCCAAAATAATGTATATCTGATGACAAGTTCAATGGTGAGTCTAATAAACATAATCTTGAGTTTTCAATCAAACATAAATATTAAGGTCATTCTACTAGTCAAAAAACCTATTATCATGAAGCCATTTGATGATGCTAGTGCACAAGAAGTTATATACATGGATAATGATGTCAAGGTAGATATTATTGTACATAAAAGATAGTTAAGAGCTCCATATAAGGTAAAACCACATTTAGGGATGTGGGAACATGGTGAAGGAAGGTTTGGTGCTTCCAAACATCAAGCAAATTATATCAAGGAAGAGAGCAAGGTTGAGAGGATTGTCATATTTTCAAATTTTCACATTAAGGGGAAAGTATATGAGAAGGTTGAGACTATTTGGATACAATAAGAGTCCATTTACATAGCCAACCTATATGTATCTACTTGGTTCTCATTTAACATTATGCCAATAAAGTTGTCAAACACCATAAATAAGATAAAGTCATCAATGTTAAAGGTCAAAAGGCTACATATTTAACTAAATCCTTCAATTCATGAAGCAAGGAAAGTTTCAAACTTCCCCTTTGATCTAGGAGGGAGTTATGCTTAATTACTAGTTGTACATAGTTATTTTCTTTCTACTTTTACTAAGTGATTTGAGCACATGTGTGTTTGTTTTGCTTGTGCATGTATTTTGTTGGAAATATTGTCATTGATGTCAAAGGTCTACCATTGGTGATAAATGCTCCATTGTATTTAATGATGTTTTTAATATCCATGTCTTGGCTAATGTGTGTTAATATTTATTTAATATTAATGAATATATTTTTGGTTACATATAAGTCAAATGAGGGCCCATGGAGAAGTCAAAGTGTCACGAGGAAAAGACAAAAGAGGAATGAGATGCATTTTCTCATGAAGAGTCATGTTGAGGAAATCCAAGAGCCACCATGTGAAAACAAAAGAGGGTATGGTACATTTTTCCATGAAAAGACACTTAAAGGAATATTGAAAGTCACCAAGATAAAGACAAAAGAGGAAAGGACACATTTGCTTATGAAGGGTCACCATGTGACTTTTCAAATGCAAGGATACAAAGGGTCATTTAAGTTTGGTACCATTTTCCATGAGGATTTAAGGGTCACAAAGGGTGAATGCCAAAGGTCATTTGTAAAGCTATAAATAAAGGATTGAGAATATATTTATTATATGCAAGAGTGTGCATCATTTTGTAATTATTTTATATAATAAAAGAGGAGAGAAAATCAAGAGATATTATAGAGTTCTATAATTGTTTGAGTAAGCAACATTGAGAGATAGTTGCATTTTATACACAAGAGGGGTTGGTGCTCTTATGGGTTGGTGCTCACAAATCTTTGTAAGGGGTTGGTGCTCCTATGGGTTGGTTCTCACAAATATTTGTAAGGGGTTGGTGTTCCTAAAATTTGGTGCTTGTAAACTTTGTAATTTGAGTTGGTGCTCATTCATATACTTGAGATTGTTCTTTATGATTTTTCCCACTTGGAGTTTCCATGTAAGAATTTGGTGTATCTTTCTCTCTTATGTGGTGCATGATATTATTTAATTTTTATTGTAGATATTCAATGTGTGATTAAGTGGTTAAAGAAAAGAAATTAGATTAATTTAAAGATATATAATATATTGATTCACCCCCTCTCAATACATTTTGTGTTTAACAATTGGTATAAGAGCAAGTTCATTTGGAAAATGTTTTACAGCTTGAAGATAGATTGGAGAAAGCATAATGGCTAGGTCACATGAAGGTTTTTCTATAAATAAGGCACCTTTGTTTGATGGAAGAAATTATTCTTTTTGGAGGATAAAGATGAGGACTTATTTGATGGCCCTTGGATTCAAGATTTGGCAAGTAGTGATGGAGGAATATGAAGAGCCATAGACACTTGTAACTACTCCAATAAAAAAAAAGGCAAGTGAAAACAATGCTAAAACTTTAAATGCTATTTTATTTGAATAAGAATTTTTTAAAGTTATGCAATGTAAATCTACTAATGAAACTTGGGTAAAGCTTGAGAATATTTAAAAAGGTGATGGAAAGGTTTAGCAAGCTAAGATTAAAAATTTCAAAAGACAATTTGAGAGTTTGAAGATGGAAGAGGAAGTAAATATAACAAGTTACCTTTTGTGAGTTGATCAAATAGTTAATCAAATTCAAGGTGTTGGAGAAAATTTATAAGAGTTAATCATGGTACAAAAAGTTTTGAGATCTTTACTATTGAGATATGGTGCAAAAGTTTTGGCAATTGAAGAGATGAAGAATTTAGATAAGATAAAGATGGATGAGCTACATGGTATTCTTACAACATATGAGATGCAGACCGAATAAGATAAAACCTCAAAGAGAGAAGCTATTTTCAAGACATCAAAGAAAGAGAAGGCTAAGATTCGATAATCAAGTGACAATTCTAGTGATGATGAAGATGAAAATAGAGCTTTATTCATTCACAATCCAAAAAAGGGCACAAGTAAATATCAAGGAAAATTACCTTTAAAATGTTTTAACTATGTAAAGATTGGACATTTTGTAGCTAAGTTCGCAGATAAGGGTAATGATGATAATGAAGAAGGAAAGTCTACATACAAAATAATATTAAAGGAAAATTCAAGAAGATATTTGAGAAGAAGAGTTTGTATTCTAAATATCCTAGCTCAACTAAAGATAGTGGAGTTGGTGATTCAGAAGAAGAAGAGATTCTATTCATGGCCATACATGAAGATGCCTTAGCAAGTAAAAGTATAGATGATCAAAAATAAGAATAGAATGAAGCTGAAGTGAATCTATAAGGAGAACTCATTTGTGCCTTAGAAGAGTTGAAATATCTTAAGAAGAAGAATCAAATATTGAAGCTCTAGATGGAGAAAATGTAAAGGAGTCAAAGGAAATAATTTAAGATCTAAAAACACATTTTGAAGAAGCCAAAAAGAATGAAAATGATCTAATGACATAGTTGAAAAATGTCAATGAATAATGTGAAAGGTATGTTATTTAAATTACTTCTTTAAAAGTAGATCTTGAGAAAACAAATAATGTAATCAATGATAGAGCAACCAATGATTCAAAATTTGATAATAACACTAATATGTTGAATAATATATTAAAAAGTTAAAGATCAATGTCAAATAAGATAGGTATTAGATTTCAAAAAGAGAAAGGGGAGGCCACTACTTTCATAGACAAGGTTAACATAGAAAAATAAAAGAGCTATACTAAAGCTCTTACGAAAGAGGAAATAAAAAGGGAATAAGTTAATAATATAGAGGACATCTCAAATAAAGAAGCCTGGAAGAAACATAGTTAGAAAAGGCAATCAGGTCAGAGATACACTAACAAGTTCTATTTTTATGGTTACTATTTTTATTGTAATGGATATTGTCATAAGAAAATAGAATGTTAAAAAAGGGCTATAATTTCATAAATAAGGAGAAGGAAACTCATGTAGAGTTAAGTAGAAGCCACACCTCTTTTTCTCCTCTATCAGGTTTTAATGAAGAGGCCATAATATGTTACAAGTGAAGAAAATTTAGACACATAGCCCAATACTATAGAAGTGTGTTCAAGTCAATCAAGAAGGACCTGAGTTTCAAGGATCCATTCATCAAGAAGAGAGTTTACATAGGTTCGTGGCATAAGAAATAACTTTAAAAATCTATGTTAGTATAGACAACTTTGCATGCAAGAAATGAAGAAAATCCATGGTTTATTGATAGTGGATATTTAAGGCATATTATAGGAGACAAGAGCAAGTTCATAACCTTGAAGAAGATCAATGGTGGAAAAATGAAATTTAGAGATAATACTATTGCCCAAATTGCCATTAAAGGTACACTAAGTTTGGATAATGGTAAAACTAAAATTAAAAATGGTTTGTATGTAGAAGTTCTCAAGCATAATCTTTTGAGTGTAAGTCAAATGTGTGATCAGGGGCACATACTAAAGTTTTTATGTATAAGGTTATGAAATTAAGAGAAAATTTTAGATGTGTTGGTTGTAGATGCTTAGAGAACATGTAATAATTTGTATATGTTATCAACCATCAAAGGTCAAAGATATTGTTTGAGTTAGATTGAATAAATTTGGCTATGGCACATGAGAATGGGACACATAATTTTTAAAAATTTTGTCAACATTAGCAAGAATCAAGTGGTTAATAATCTTCCAAAGATTACAAAACCATCCAACATAGTTTGTGAATATTATCAACATGGGAAATAGGCCAGAAGGTGGTTCAAAACAAAAGAATACTTGACCACTCATATGTTAGAGCTTGTTCACACTAATTTTTATAAACCTATGAGAACTTAAAGTACTCAAGGTGAGAAATATTTTGTGTTGATTATTGATAATTTTTCACGTATAACTTGGGTAATATTTTTAAAGAAAAAAATAGAAGCTTTTAGACATTTCAAAGCATTCAAAGCATTAGTTGAGAATGAAACTAGTTTGAAGATTAAGTGCCTAAGATCAGATCAAAGAGGAGAATTCATGTCAGGTCAATTTATTAATTTTTGTGAAGACCATGGAATAAAGATACATTATTCAATAGCTATAACTACATATAAAAATGGAGTAGTTGAATGGAGAAAAAAATAGTTTAGGAGATGGTGAGGATAAGGTAAAAATGAATCCAAGATACTAGATAAATATTGGAGAGAGGAAATTAGTACAATAGTACATATTCGAAATACATTATTATTGAGAGTCAATAGTGACAAGACTCCTTATGATCTATGGAAAGACAAACCAGTTATAGTTGATTATTTTAGAGTTTTTGGTAGCATATGCTTCAGAAAAAATTGATGAAAAACTAAGTTTGAATCTAGATCAAATGAAGGTATATTTATTGGTTATTCTTGAAAAATTAAAGCTTATAAATTTTATAAAAAAAACAAGAACATATTTGAAAGTATGAGTGTTAGGATAAAAGAAAATAGAACATAAATAATCAATGACCTAATAGACATTCCTGAAATCATTAAAGAGGAAGATTTTTAAGAATCAGATGAAGATGTGAAGAAGGAAAAAAAGGACACCAAAACTCCATCCAAATATGTCTAAAGAAATCATAATGAAAGTGACATAATCGAGGACATAAATGAAGGAATTCACACTAGAATAATGATGGCAAGTTAATCTAATCAAGTTAATATCTCTTTGTTATCCAAAATTCAGCCTAGAACATTTTTAGAAGCTAGACATGATAAGCATTGGGTTAAGGTAATGGATGGAGAATTAAAACTAGATAGAAAAGAATGATACTTAGGAATTAGTTCCTAGACCAAAAGATCACAATGTGATAAGAACAAAATGGGTTTACAAAAATAAGTTGAATGAAAATGGAGAAGTCACTAGGAATAACGCAAGATTAGTATGTAAAGGATATGCTCAGATTGAGGAAATAGATTTTGAAGAAACTTTTTCACCAGTGGCAAGGCTAGAGGATATTAGAATGTTTCTTACATATGAAGTGTTTAAAATTTTTAAAGTTTTTTAGATGAATGTCAAATTTGCCTTCCTAAATGGGAATCTAGAAGAAGAGGTCTACATTGAACAACTTAAGGGATTTATTCTATCAAATATTAATATCCATGTATGCAGATTGAATAAATCATTGCATGGATCAAAACAAGCTCCTATAGCTTGGTATGCAAGATTTGATAAGTACCTACAGGATCAAGGTTTCAAGAGAGGATTTGTTGACAGTAATACCTACATTAAAATAGAAGGTGAGAATCAATTGATTGTTTTGGTATATGTTGATGACATCAGTTTTGGAGGAGACATTAAAAATATTAAAAAAAAATTTGATAATATGCAAAAAGAATTTGAGATGTCTATGCTTTGAGAATTGTCATTTTTCTTAGGATTGCAAATGTTTCAATCAGATAAAGGAATTTTCATATCTCAAAGTAAATATGCCAAGGAAATGTTGAAGTAATTTGGTTTTGAGGATTGTGCACCAGTTGGCACACCAATGAGTATAATAAATAAGGTGAGAAAGGATGAAGATTTACTTTTTGTATATATCTATGATTGGTAGTCTTCGATATTTGATAGCATCAAGTCCAGACATCATTCATATAATAGGTATGGTTGTAAGATATCAATCAGATCCAAAAGATAATCATGTTTAGTTGGTGAAGACAATATTTAGATATATCAAGGGGACATTGGATTATGGATTGTGGTATCCCATATGTAGAGATTTTACTTTGGTTGCTTATACAGATTTAGATTGGGTAAGTTACTTAGATGAAAAAAAGAGCATAAGTAGAGGAGATTTCTTCCTTGACAATAGCTTAGTATCATCGCTAAGCAAAAATTAGAATTCAATATCACTTTCTATAGATGAAGTAAAATATATTGCAGTGGTATTGTGTTTCACTCAAGTTCTTTGGATGAAGAAAACTTTTGAAGATATCAAGGTAAAATATGATGAGCCTATTTTTACTTTTGTGAAAACACAAGTGCTATTAATATTTTAAATAATCCATTGATGAATTCAAAAAAAAAACATATTCCCATTAGATATCACTTCTTGAGAGAGTAGGTTGTAGATCAATAAGTTAAGATGGAATATATCAGTACTATAGAGTATATTATAGATATTTTCACAAAAGCACTACCAAAAGACACATTTGAGTATCTTCAGGAGAAGTTGGGAGTAATTTAAATTACTTCCTACCATTGAGGATCAACATTAGTTGAGTGGGAGTTAAGTATTAGCTCTAGGATAGGCCCTTTGCCATTGATTTCAAAGGGGGAAAAGAAAAAAAGAAGGTATAGGTACATATGAAAAAATAGGTTCAAAAATAGGTATAAGGAATTGGTATAGGTTGCTATAGTAAGGGAGAGTTACTATATGTTTTTTAGATGGCAATATGTGTAGGTTGACATGTGCAGTATAGGTTTCAAGATGTGGTAGTCTTAATTTGAGGTTGTCATCAATGACAAAGGGGGATATTTTTGGAAATATTTTCATTGATGTCAAAGGTCTAGCATTCGTGATAAAGGCCCCATTGCATTTAATAGTGTTTTTAATATTCATATCTTGGCTAGTGTGTGTTAATATTTATTTAATATTAATGAATATATTTTTGGTTGCATATAAGTCAAAAAAGGGCCCATGGAGAAGTCAAAGAGTCATGGGGAAAATAAAAAAGAGGAATGGGATGCATTTTCTCATGAAGAGTCATCTTGAGGAATTCCAAAAGTCACCATCTGAAGATAAAAGAGGGTATGGTGCATTTTTCCATGAAGGGACATTTTGAGGAATACGTAAAGTTACCAAGATAATGACAAAAGAGGAAAGGACACATTTTCTTATGAAGGGTCACCATGTGAATTTTCAAATGCAAGGATACGAAAGGTCATGCAAGTTTGGCACCATTTTCCATGAGGATTGAAGGGTCACAAATGGTGAATGCCAAAGGTCATTTGGAAAGCTATAAATAAAGGCTTGAGAAGCCATTTGTTATATGCAAGAGTGTGAATGGTTTTGTAATTATTTTATATAATAAAAGAGGAGGGAAAATTAGGATATATTGTAGAGTTATATCATTTATTGAGTGAGAAACATTGAGATATAGTTGTGTTTTATACACAAGAGGGGTTGGTGCTCTTGTGGGTTGGTGCTCACAAATAGTTACTATGTTGGTGCTTGGAAAATTGGTTGGTGCTCCTACAAGTTGGTGCTTGGAAACTTTTTAATTTGAGTTGGTTCTCATTCATATACTTGAGATTATTCTTCATGGTTTTTTCCACTTTGGGTTTCCATGTAAAAATATTCTCTCTCTCTCTCTCTCTCTCTCTCTCTCTCTCTCTCTCTCTCTCTCTCTCTCTCTCTCTCTCTCTCTCTCTCTCTCTCTCTCTCTCTCTCTCTCTCTCTCTCTCTCTCTCTCTCTCTCTCTCTCTCTCTCTCTCTCGTGTGGTGCATGTTATTGTTTTAATTTTATTACATATATTTTTTGTGTGATTAGGTGTTTAAAGAAAATAAATCAAAGTAAAATATATATAATATACTAATTCACCCCCCCCTCTCAGTATATTTCATGCTTAACATATTTTGTTTTGTGTGGTTGAGGTAATTAGTTGTCTTGTCTTGGTCAAATCTTGTGGTTATGGTCAAAGGTCTCCTTTTTTGTTTTAGAATTCAGATGAATCCCTAATCCTAATGGACTGATAAGGACACTAATTTTGAGCATAATATGTATGCTACCCCTATAAGTTGCCAATTTGTTAACCAAATTTGACCCTATAGGTCAAATTGGGGCCCCTATAGGTAAAAACATGACTTTTGGATGCTTTAGGGGTATAATACCATGTCATATGGTGTATTATAGATATTTTTATGTAATTTAATGTCATATTAGCCTTGGTCATTAGTCATTTTAGTCCTTATGTCCTTTTGAGTCATTTTAAGGGTAAAAATAGAGCATTAAATTACTTGTATGGAATCTTATGGAAATGTGAAGGTTGAAAAGGATAATGTCACACACCATGTGTCTTGAGAATTATTTAGTAACTATTACTAATTAGAGTGGTATTGTTTATAAAAAAGGGTAGTTTTATTGAAAAATGAACATTTAATGAGGTGTATAAAATTATATGAACTCTTATAGTTGAATAAATTTTAAGAGTGTCCCTTGATATTCTATACACTTAATTCAGTGATTAGTTTGATTAGGAACTTCAAAAAATGAAGAAAACCACTTCTCTCACCTTCTATTAGGCTTGCCAAGCAAGAATGACCTTTAGGTTTGTAATTAGTATAGTCAACAAGAGAGGTTTCAAGAAAAATGATCCTAGGGGCATATTATACACTTATTTATCTTCCATTTTATTTTTTGTTGTATATAAATGGTTATTTTTATTTTATGAACCATTCTTAAGAAGTTAGACTATCTAATTTACTTGCAAATCTATATACCCTATAGGTTTTGCATTGGTATGGACAAGTCCATACAATTCAATTTATGATTTTATTTAGATATGATGTTGACTCCCTCCTAAAATGATCCCCATGCTTAGTTTAGTGTTTCAAGGTGTTTGGATATGCAAATTATCTCAAGTTGTGAAAGAAGACACTTTATATGTTGTAGATAGGTTTCCACCAATTTTTGGATCTTCATTATTTTTTAATGGTTCTAGAGGGTTTTGATAATTTAATTTACATGTTTTAAAGGTTCTCATGATTCCATTCACCTTTTAACTTCATTCTCTAAATAAATATACATAGTTTACAGTCATGTACCACACATACAATCAATCCACCCTATGATTATCATACACAGTCAGCCAAGTGCCATGAAAGAAGGGTCCAAACATTGAAATGGAGTTGGGAGATTGTTTAAAGTTTTTAAAAATATTTATTCTTTCATTTGAACATAATGAGGAGAAATAAATTGACTGTAAAGGCAAAATCTTTGGTATGTTGCTCCAATTTATGCTCATTGCATATATACAACTCAAAAGTGCATGTATAGGAGCTTCTTAGGATAACATCATGGTTGAATAGGAGATTTTATAGGTATATAAATATCTTATAGTGATAATGATACACTTGGAAACCTTGAAAAATATTATATTTGGTCACAAGCATATAAATCTTGCATACTATCTATAATTATCATCTCCTACCTGCACTATGGAATGTTCACCTACATGAGGCATTAATAAATAGTTGAGGACAATATTGAAGTGTTGATACAAGTGGTGAAGTTTTAATTGGAGTCATAATATTTTTAAAGGATCATGGTAGAATTACCTAGAGTGGTAGAATGCTAAGCAAGGTTAAATATCACCTTATAACATGAAGTGACTGAGTTCTGGGACATAGTCCCCAAAATGTGAAAATAAAGAACTACACCATTTTTTGGATGATATATAATAGGGTTGAAAATTATTTTAAAAAATATAAATGATCATACCTTATATATTATACATGGGATAATATTTATACAAAATATGGAGGGAATATAACTTAAGGAGGATGGCTATTGAGAACCTCAAAAATGCACTTTCATGCACTAAACATAGGTAGTGATCACCTATAGTTTTGAGCCCAAAGAGACCTCTCCATAAAAAAATTGTAAAAATATACTATTCCACTATGATGGATTGGTTCTAAATAGTGAAATTTATAGTTATGAGCTAAAGGATCATTTAAAGAGGATGATGCACTGTCTCTTGGTTCTCATAAACACCTATAACTAGTTATGAAGTTTCATAGTCCATAGGGTGATATTAAATGTAGAGACATAAAAAAATATAGACCATTTTTTATATAAAATTAATTACAAAAGGTCTCATAGGGTTCTTAATGAATATATAGCACAGGTTCAAGGATAAAATCCACCTATAAGACTTCATACAATCAATTATAGGTGACTATAGGATGAAAGTGAACTGAGATAGGATACCTAAGGGATGGTTTAGGATAATTAAGGTGTGAAAATGGTAAAAATAAATTTAAAATTAACCCTAAGGACTATATATATGTTGTATACATTGTTTTCAAATATTAACCATGATTTCCACCTACAGGTATGGTGCCAAAGAACAAGATACTGACAGAGTTCACACACCATCCTCACCAGTCAAAGTATGAGGAGTATGTGGAAATGTCAAAGTGATAGAAAAATTTGGAAAAAATAATCATTATATTCATGATATAAATGGGCTCTTTACATTGAAAAAAAATCAAATATAATAACTTAAGCAAATAGTACATAGTCTACTTTCTAAAACCCCTGCATAGTCTACCTTTTCTAGGGGTATATCTTGTAAATATAATGAGTTAGTAGGCCTATTGACATTAAAATATTTTTTTGTGTATAATTTAACCATAAATTTTGTAATATACTCCACTACTTAGTTCATCTAGACAAACAAGGGAAGTGCCCTCTATTTTGTCTCATATAGAGGGTACTTCCCTTTATGCACAAACTGGCAGTTTAGAGAATGGAGATAAATAAATGGTCCATGAGCTGATTGAGCATTTAGGAGAGGTTTGGAGGATTTAACACATATAAAAAAACATAGGATACCAATCATAGAGTTAATAATCCTTATAGGGAGGTCTAAACCCTCAAAAGTGTAGACATGCTTATGAGGCATATTTATGCTTATAATCCAAATTAAAGGGTAACTTAAACTCTATCACGGGATGAGATTTATAATAATTTTTTTAATTTTTTTAATGTAATAATAGAAATTTATAATATATTTTATGTATATTAAACATGAGGAATTCATTTTGAGCTCAAAGACAACATTAGGCCTGTGGAAATGGAGAAAAGGGTTTGAGTGGTAAAAGTTGGAAGCCCATATCTTCTTAGATGATTTTAATGGAGACTTAAGAGGATATTATGAGTTATATAGGGTCATAAAAAATCATTTTTATATATTTATTTGATATTTAAATGTCAAGTTTTTATAAAAAAAGCTGAAGTAGGGAAAATAGGCTTAAACTCACTAAAACCCCTGCTAGTGACCAGTTTGAGAAGATTAATCAAGTAGTGAACCCAAATGGAATATTATTCACATAATGATTATTTTAAATTTTATATAAATATTTATGGATACTCCACATCATTTTTTAATATATATAATTATAAAAATGGAGTACAAACCAAGGTATTTCTGACAATTTTATGCATTGTGTAGGTTCTAGTAGGTTTCAAGAGATGAAATAAACTTTATAAGGAAGGTTAGGAATTAATATAAATAAAAATATATATTTAATTCATTGTAAAAACTTATAATTTTTCCTAATATTTTCTTCATCTTAGCCAGTCAAAGCTGGCATAGTGAACATGGTAGTGAGAAGGGTGAAAAGCTTTAAGTAAGTTAATTTTAAGGTGTCCCTGATGCCTCTAAGGCCATGGATGGTGTTGAAACATGTAATTAAGTTATTTTTATGTATTTTTAATGTAAATTTAAGCCAAATTTTAATCCAAGTGTGTAAGGTGTATGAAAGAGGAGTTTCTTTGACTATAGGCAATGATGGCTCACTTTTAGAAGGTTTCTTATGGATAGGAATGAAACAAATGCATGGAAAAGTATATAATAAAACATTCCCTATAATTTAAATCATGATACCTATCCATAGTATGTTTTTGGATGTTCAAATAGATCTAGATCATTAAGGTAATTTTTTGAGCCAATAAAGGGAATTTCATGCCACAATTTAGGAGTTTCATGCCTTGGATTGACACTTATGCTTTATTACCTTGCATGTTACTTTTAAAATCCTATTCCCATGAACATTTAACTCATTTTATCAGCTTTAAAAGTGTCATTGTGACCTTTGGACTTCTCTTTTCTCACCTCTCTCACAATTTTTTTAAGAACTAGCCATTTTGGCCTTTGTAAATTATGTTCCACTAGAATATGGTGAAGCCCTACTCATTTGCATACCATGGATCAATAAAGACTATTTATTTTTACCTCTCTGATGACTATTCATATTGTGTTCACTTGGATGATTCATTTTGCTCAGTGATGACTTATTTTTTCCTTAACATTATTATTTCATTCTCTCACCTATTTGTAGTTGGAAAGCTTATTCTTATAGGTCATGTGAATTTTTATATTGATGTCTCAAGGTTAAATGAGTTATTTTATTCAAACAATTCCATTCTAGGCCTCTATTTTATTCCTCCTAGCCTAAACATTCATAATGACCTCATAATTAACTATTGCTATGAGAAATGTAGATTGGAGAAATGTATGTTTAGCTGGTCCCTTGTTATCATGTGTAACATGAAAATGGTTGGTATTCATCAAATAATTTGGTGTATCACCTCCTTTAAGATATTTTACTTTAAATTTTATCTCCCTTTTCCCTTAAAAAATATAGGTGTAGTAGTTATTTATAGGTAGTACATAAAGGGAGCTAGACCTATCTAGAGATTTAACTCATTATTAGGTTACCCATATCCTAGAGGTGTTTTAATTATGCCACTTGGATTAGGAGAGATGAAACTTATCCTTAAAGAATGAAAATCTAAGTGACAACAACTAACTCAAACAATAAATAACCTAAGATGAACACTTCCTCCTAGATCAAAATGGATGCTTGAAACCTCTCTTGCTTCATGACATAAAGGAATGAATGAGGCATGCAGCCTTTTGATTCTTGGCATTGATGTGTCCATCTTCTTCATGGCATTTTCCAACTTCATTTGCATGGTGTTCGATGAGAACCAAGAATATAAAAATGGATTATCTATATAAGTTAACTCTTATTCCATCTAAATAGCCTCAAATTTCCCATGTGGATCCTCAACTAAGACCTCCAATGGTGGTTCCATGAGACATACTATTTTGGTTTTCATGGTGCTCTCAATAGGATTGGGTTCCTTTTTAGCTGAAAGTTTTTCAAGTTCATTAAGGAGATATACATAGTCTACAAAGTCTTGTTCATTGTCCTCTATGGAAAAATCTTTCTCCACCTTCTTAGGTATTTTACCCTTAACTTGAAAAAGATATGAAATCTCTTGAAAGAGCTTCATTTGTAGCTACCAATCACCCTTATCTTCCCTATTTTCTAAGACCACCACCTCTTCAATATTCTCTTCTTGAAGTATAAGGTCATCAAGATGTTATTATTCATGCTCCAATTTTTTTGAGGGTGGCTCAAAATAAGATTGAGGTATTAAGTTATCTTCAAATAATAACCCTTCTATCTTAGTCTCATGATACTCTTCTAGGTCTATAAATTTTAGAGGAGTGACTTAACTTTCACTTTCATCTTTGGTAACACATTCAACCTCATGCATAAAATGGTAATCCATAGCTTCATGATTAGATATGGAGTCTTCTTCAAATACTTCTCTTTTCAATTCTTGGCCACATTCTTCATGCATATCTATAATGGAATCTTCAAAATGTTTCTCTTCATTCAAGAAAGTAGAGTTGTATTTGTGTTCACCAGGGGGAGTCCTTATGGTGATCTCTTCCTCATAGTCATTCATGACATCTTCTTGATCAGACATGGATTGGGTTTTCTCCTCTTCACTTGATTCTCTCAAGATGGGATCTTCCTCAAGAAAGGGTAAGGTAGAAGATTTATGGATATGATAATGAGATGGATATGGAGAATGGGGTGTGGAATAGGGATTATGAATGGAAATTGGAGTGTGAGGGGTAGAAGAGGGCTTTCCAATGGATTTCAAAAAGAGGATTACACTATTAAGCTCATAGGGAATTGATTTTTTGGCCTAATTAGAAGGAATAACACCTATATAAGTAGGAGTTTCATATTTCCAATAACTTTATTGAAATTATTCAATAATAGCATGTTAATTTTTTATATCTTTATCCTCCCACATACTCAACCTATCTATTCAAAATTAAAGGCACTTATTTAACAAGTCCATTTATTATTAGATTTCCCATTGAATTTAATCTTCAATCTCTTCAAACATCTCCAACATCCACATAAAATTTGGGAAACACCTCTTAACCAATCCACGAGATGATCAGGGAACACATCATACTTATCATCCCATATTCTCATAGCATCTTCATTATATAGAAGCTCTAATATGGATGCCAATAAAGCTTGATATAATATGTAAAAATTTAAATAATATGAGAGTAATGATAGGGAATAAGGCTAGATTTAGATTTTTGTATTTTAACTTGTAAGAATTCAATTATTTCTTCTTGATAGATTGATTTAGAATATATAGAAAAATCTTGTTGGGTTTGATAAGAATCATGGCATGATTGGTAGGTCTCATATTGGGACTAATAAGGGGTATTTATTGATAGGTTTTTTGGTAGCCTTCCTCATAGGGATATCCAAAGATACAGTGTTCATATGGAGAGGGAAATTAAGGACTATATAGTTTCCATGGCTTATAGGATTTATAGCCATGTTGATAGCACGATTGAGGAATAAAATGTGGTTCATAGCAAGGATAATAAGGAGGATCATGATAGGGGTATTCACCATAGCTATTCATATAAACATAATATGTCAAATGAGATATAAAAAATTATTAAAATAATCAATTAGATATATCTAGGCTTATTATAACTAGAATTTATCATTCAGAGTCACTATTGGTGTTAACTTGCTTCCAAAAGATGATTAGAGGAAAGACACACCAATAATATTTACACAGTCTTAGACCTTGGTCATACCGAGAATGTTATAACTATTATCACCAAATATTTCACCCTATAAGAGCATGTTTAATCCTCTTATATATTTTTAAAACATGGAAACCTTCTAGGTATGTGGGTGTACCTATAGTGGAAGTGAGCCTCTAGTTTTAAGGGTTAGCTCTGTAAATGTATCTTGAAGTGATAGTCACCTAAATTAGAGATTTATTATTGGAAAAGAGTTATAAGTTTCATGAAATTAACCTAATATAAAGGGGTTATACATTGATATGTTTTACACATGACCATCATACTCCATTCACTAATAACTAAAGCATATAAACTAGTCTTAAAGTCCTAAAGGATTCTAACATGAGTATTTCAATATAAAAGTGAGATGTGTGAGGAAATAAAAAGAAAATAAAAAAGAGGTAAATTTTCACACTCTAATGAAAATAATACACTTTAAAGGATCTTAACACACTTTAACATAATCTATATGACCTGTTATAATAGTAACTCTTTCACAAACATGAAAGGATAAGGGAAGAAAGGATAAAAATTTATCACTTTGCATCACCATACTTCACTTTCATACTTATAAAATTATTCATGAACTCAAAAAAACATTTTAATTAATTTTAAAAGGTAAAATATGACATCATTATAGTAGGGCTTCACCATACATGGAGTGGAATTAGATTCCAAAGGTCAAAATGGAAGTTACTTATATCATTTAAGAGAGAGGTTAGAAAAGAGAAGTCCAAAGTTCACTATAAAACTTGTCATGATGAGAGGAGGATTTAAATATGAATTATAATGGAGTATGAGACAATCCATTAAACTTTTAATAGGATAGAAGGCTCTCCAAGCTATACAACTCATGAAATGTGGTGTAAAACTCTTCATTCTACACAAGAAAACTACCCTCATCATTAAACACTTTTATAAAATCCCAAAAATAGCTATGGATACATACCATGATTTAAATTAAAGTTAGGGGTTATATAAATTCTCTACCATGCATTATATGTATCCATAATCATTTATATTCTTCTAGAAGTGAACCATCACTGCCTGTACTCAAAGAATCTCATCCTTCATTCACCCTTCACATTTGGCCTCAAAATTAGCTCTAGTTTTACATGAAAAATTTATAAAATGGAGTTATTGACACTTATGAAGACCCTATATATCCTTTCTCTACTCTTTTAGACCTTAAAAGGTCATCCACTTGAAGTTCTCACCCTTCTCACTATCTTATTCACTTTACTAGTTTTAACTAGCTGGGATGAAGGTGATGGTAAGAACACTTAGGATATTTTATTATACATTAAATGGTCATGGTTAGTTTTTATAAGTATTAATATTTATTCCAAAGTTTTTTTCATCACTTGAAACCCTCTATAACTTGAAAACACCTAATATAGTCAAATAAAGCAATTTTGTACCTTGCCTATAAGAGTATGAAACACCTCAAGTGGATGGGAAGGGTATAGAGAGAGTTTTATAAAATTTTCATTCACTTTCATGGAAATTAAACCTCATATGGATATTTCTCCACCTTTTTTTTCCCAATTGGGTCCTTATTCATGGTTTTGTAAGGTTTTAGGTTCATTTTTATCTTAAGCTTTGTTCATATAGATATGATGTTAGAACTAAAAAAAAATTCATCAAGATCAATTCTAAAGATCCATGTAAACTTCCCCAATTTCATTGTACCTCCATGAAAACTCCCTAATAATATGTGAGTCTTCAAAATTATTGTATTGAGCTTAGTTCCTTATTTTACACAAGCCTAATGTTATCTTTGACCCAAAAGTGGTCTCCTTAGGGATCCTTTCACATTTAATAATATTTGACACATATATTATACCCATATGAACATGTTATAATATTTTATTATTCCCACCTAATGATATAAGTAACATTGACCCTCATTTGGTCTTTAGGCCTAAACCATGTCTAATAGTATTATCTACATACTTAAAAGTCCATACCATCCTATTGAGATTCCTCCATCCATGCATTATTTCTCATGTAAATTTATATATCACTCAAATTTACACACCTTATTACAATATATAATCGTCATTTAGCTCACCTTATCACCTTCCTTCTTCAAAACTTGTCAGTTTGTGTATAAAGGGAGTGCCCTCTATCTGAGATAAAAAAGGGAAATTCCCATCTTTTCTTAGAAAAGATTAAATTTTGAGAGGATTATATAATTTATGTAGATGATATATTAAAAATTTTAACTCCTTATCATATATTTATACCTATTAAATGCACAAAATCCTAAGACAGATCTATGAGGTAATTGATTATTTGTAGGGTCTTGACTGTTAACTATAGATTGATTGATTAAGTACCTTTCCTTATCCTATTTACATGTTATGAGAGTGTAAAATTATTTTAAATATTATTATATAGGTGTTAAATATGCTTATTACCTATTAAAATCTATGTTTTTATTTATATCACTCTTTGAGGTTGGATTATTCTCAAGACTAGTCATAAATGACTGACTATGTTGTCCTACCTTCTTGGTCAATAGATGACACATGTAGGTACATTATTTATTAGTTTTAAATTGATTATAGTGTTTTAAAAAATTATTAGGTTTCTCATAATTACAAATTAATGTCTAAACTAATCCAAGTCATGTCTATACCCTGACATAATTCTAACCCTTTTGCTTTAGCTTGTTGTCATCTCTCAGTCAACTACAATTGACTATATTGTATCAACATGGGATATTATTGACACTCACTACCTTTGTAATCACTGTTAAATGATTTTGGATCCCTATAGAGGTATTATAATCATATAACATAATCAAACATTAGTGTATCCATATACAAACTCACTTCAAAGATGATATAGGATTTCACAGTCAACCATGGGTGAATGGTTTCAAGGCAAAGGACACTTGTAGGTGTAGATTAGACTCCAAATAGTTTATATCAACCTATCTTGATTAAAATTATGCTTATTAACATTAATTTTCGCTTTATAAGGTCATTAAATCATACATAAATTCCCTATTTTCACTTTGAGATGCTAGATTCACCTTGGAATTCCAAACCTTGTAGACATCACTATTTGAAATTAGTGGTCAAAAGTGCATATTAGAGATCTTAAAAAACTAAATTCCACTAATCATCCACCCTCCAACTCTTTCATAATTATTTACCTATGTTTCCATACAAGGGGAATTAATTGGGATGCATCAAGGCTCTTTTCAAGACTATCATAAGGAATCATCAAAATAAACAAGATCAATGTTTTGTGTTTTTAGGGATTTGATCCCTAAACACAGTCATTTCAGATTTAGAAGTAATATTCAACTTTAATTGAAAAATATATGTCTTAATAATATTTTTAAATATGTCCAAAATTCAATAGGACTTAAAAAAATATTTCATCATATGCTTCAACACTTTCATATGACACCTCAGCTCTCTATGGTGCCACCTATAGGTACACTTTCATTCATAGGTAGTAAATGTAAAATTGGAGCAATGTGCATAGTGAATGAACTCACGAAAAAACCTATACTCCATACCAATTCCTAAAATGTGTGTTTATCACTATGAATATATTGAAACAATTTTAAAAACCTCTATTCCAATATGATATCCTTTCATGGATGTTAACACAGTTACATACCAAGTAGTGGTAAGTGAGTGACTAGTTTGTATGATGCATGAACTTAAAGCCAATGTTGTATTTTATCCAAATGTTTAAATGGATTCTCATCATATATTTATTACTTTAAATAATTTTAAATAGCTTCATTACACCTCCATGAGCACACTAGACAAGCTTCATACACATGACTACTAGTGAAAGTGGATAGAGAGTTGATTGTGAGTATGACATGACTGAATGTTTGATCAAAGCATGATGTTGTAAGAAAAAACATATAATGGAGGTGATAATTATGGAATTTAAAAATTTAAAAAATTATATCCCATTCACATGAATACCTTGTAGAGAATCCAACATTTTGTAAGTAGTGAACTTGACTGCAACTTTTACTGGAACATCAACTTACAAACTGAACTAATCAACCCATGATATCTTTTCCAAACATGAAACCAATAATGGGAAAAAGATAATAGTTATAAAAAATCATCTATAATCAATATAAATAGTTATATTGTATTGACCTATCCATATAATAAGAAAAACCTATAGGGTATGGAAAGTGGTGGGAAAAAAAACACAATCAACTTATTAGAGATGATTCATAAAGAATAGATGAATAAAAATTGAAATATTTTTATTTAAGTGAATATATTTAATTTTAATATCACCCTCCCAATTTTTTTTGGTTTTAAAGTTTTCCAACTAACAATACCAAGCATAAACTTGTTGACTAGATCTATGTGCATGAAAAGCCGATGAAGGAGTAGAATAGTTTTTTTTACCAATTTTAGAAATTATAAATATGAAATAATGTTTATATTAGTCTATGTAATTTTAATATTCATCCCAAAAGGTTATTTTAGACACCTTAATTTGCCACTGATGACCTTCAACCAAGCTTCTGACCAATTCTTACCAAAAAACATAATTTGGCCTAAAAACATTAAAATGCATTAAATGAGATGAAATTGAAATATTAAAGCTATTATTTTGGATATGGTATCATTAAATGGAGAAATTTAATTTATGAAGTATCTAACTTTGATTAGATCATTTTGAGTCAAAATGGCATTTTTGCACTTAGGTGCTTTGGATTGTTCTTTTCTATCAAATTTATTGCATGCAACACATGCCTTTGTTATTTTATATTGGAAACATATTAACTATTAATATAGTTATAAATCATCTAACATAAACTTATAATTCCAATCCAATCAAATTTTGATCCAATAATGAGACATTTTGACCAATTTGATTAATTTATGCACTAAAGGGCCAAAATTTACACCAAAGTGACTAATCATACTTAAGTCTAATTAATTAAAATCATGAGTCTAATTAAAAATTCCATAGAATTTTTTGAATATGTATTTGTAAAAATGAATATTGAATATCTACATCATCAAATTACATCATTTCTATGGGGTGGCATCCACAAGTTATAAATGCATAAAATATTAGGATTAAGCCACCCCATACCTCATTAAGACCCTCCATGCCTCTTATATCCCCCTCTATACAAAATATTAATGGGGGATATTTATATATTTAATTACATAATTAAATTAATTCATGGCCACACATCTCAATCTTGAGATTGATGGTCATGGTTATCCTAAATCATTTTTGAAAATCTATAAATAGAAGAGCCATGAACATGAATTTTAATCTTGGATAATGAAAATTTATAATGAAAAAATAATTAAAAAATCCATTATAATTAGTTTTAAAATTCTAAATTATTGATCCAAGCCAATCAAAAGCTAAATGTTCCAAGAGGAAATGAAGGTAGCCACACTCCATTAAAGAAGATCTCTTGAAGCACAAGTTGAGTAAGTCAAAGAAGGAGCCTTTTGGAGAAATAAAGGATTTGGTAATAAATTTGTTTTTTATGTTAATATTTATAATTTATTTCCATTTATAGTTGCGTTTTCAATTTATTTTTCCTCACTAAGTTCCCCCTAGTGACTAGGCCTAGAAATGTTATGTTAGTGTGTCTCTTTCATTTTGTTTTCATTTTGGAACTAATGTAATACTAATCATCCTATCTTGATTCAAATTCCTAGATCACATAATGGCATTCTTGGTGTGACAAAACACATCCCATTCAAGAATAATATCATTATGCAACTTTAAAATATTCATTTGGGTTATTAAAACTCTTGTAATTTGGTTTTCTAACTTCATTTAGCTAGATTTTTATCTTCATGAGTTTACGTAGAGACCGTTAATGGTTAAAGGAACTACCAATGGTTGAGTAAACTATAAATGGTAATTTAATCCATGGATGGTTAGTATAAACATCACCGGTTGTTATGTTTTTATTTTATTTTTAAAAACATAGATCTGAGAGCTGATAGGCCATTTTCAAATGCTTGGTTTGGGGTCATATAGACTCTATTTTTTATGATGTTTTTTAAACCATATTTTTTCTCCTAAATTTTCATAATATGTTATCAGTTTAGCTTCAAATTACATAAAATTCTCACAAAAATTTGAAAATATTTTAAAAAATTTCTAATCTAACATGTTTGCTTTATTGAGGTTTTGCCTTTGGGTCGATATAATTTTACCCTTAAAGGTGGTTTGTCTCTTTTGATAAATTAGCTTCAAAGATAAGGGAAGGGATAACCTTTTTACTATAGTATATAATTGAATATAGGCCAAAACAAGATAAATTAGTCTTTTCACACTTTATTTGGATGTCTAAAATGAATTAGGAATCCTTCATTTTGGTGTTTAAAGAAAATATTTAGGGTGCTTTATTATTTAAGTTTTGTGATTGTATTTCAAAGTTCACAAATTAATACTAAGCGGTCAAAATAACATAACCATACTTTTCATTTGGTATTTAAAATTGAGCTCATTTGTCAAAGTTTGTATTCAATAGTTTCTTACATATATTTTGAATGGCAAAAAGAAAGATGTTGCATATATGTTCTTCCATCCATCCCCTTTAGGAAAATTTTGAGATAAAAAGTGTCATCTTTATTGAAAAGTGCCTTAGTCAAAGGCATGAAAGAGAATTTGTTAAGGCTCTCCCCAAGGACCCACATGGCTTGAGTGACTGAGACATAACATCAAAAGATATTTCACTTAATCATTTATTTTATTGCATCTTGGCTTGTGAGGGGGACTTCATTACCTCCTATAAGTTCTATAGGGAATATATGACCTAGGGTTTCATCTCTAAGCATCAAATTCTTCACATCCACTATGACTAAAGGTTTGAGTGGTTAAACCACATTTTAGTGTTGGGGTTAAGCACCAAGACATATCTGCACATTGGACATCGCACTACATTGAGAAAAATATGGATTAATGGTTATAAAAAGGGAAAAATATTTTTGTAACAAACCAAGTGCCATAGACACCCAATTAAAGTGTAATTCTTATACATCATTTGGCATGAAAGTCATTATACAATTGATCCATATAAAAATGCTATAAAACTTGTATTTTTTAGATAGTCTCCACTTACCATAGAAGTATTGTTGGTGCAAGGTGTACCTCAAGGTCCATATCACTATATTGTCATTTGAGAGAAGGGGGGTGTAAAAACCCTAATATATAATGCACATTTACTTTTAGATGAACACTTAAAATCCTCTCAAATGACATATATAGATGAAATCCAATAATATTATTCAAACTTGTCAGTTTTGGCTTAAGATGATTATTTTGAATTTATTTTTTCCTAGATTAATTGGTTTTTGTGTGGATTCAAAACTTGGTGTTAAAAAAATGACATAACTAAACACATTGTCCCCAAATTTATTTTAACAAAAGAGGTGTTATGCTTCCTAAGTGAAACAATCATTTTCCTTATTCAAAATAATCATCATACACTTTGTGTCATATCTTTGAATTTGGCACAATTATGCTGGCCATTTGATTCTAGACCTTTTTCTATATTTTTTTAAGTCTCTCATTGATAGTTTAAATTTGAAATTGGACTCTTCTATGTTTTAAAGGTTGATGTGTTAAATGGGGTCTACCACTTTGCACTTGACTTTTTTAACTTGAGTTCAATTTCCAATTTGAATTGAGGGACATTTTTAGACTCAACATCATTATCATAATTTGCTACGACTCAAGTCATATCACGTGTTTACTAACACTTTGAGTCCCAAACTTTGACTACCCACCCTATTTTTCCATTTATCCATTTGATAGAACACTCATGACTTAGATAATTTATCCAAATTTATGTATATGAATCATTTGAGTTGAGGAGGGTAGTGTTACTCTTGTAAAATTGTGTTGGAACCATTTTGCCTTAGAGTTATTGAAACAAGCATTTGTCAAATATTTTTGAGTAGTTTAGCATTGTTACATTGCTCAACATTCCAAAAATAATATAATAGACATAATTTCATAAAGTACAAGTTTTTCCAATTTTTTCCAAACTAATCTAAGTATCCTTTGTGAGACTTTGTCTAAAATGGTTATGTCATTCACATTTGTCTAGCCTATTTGTCAAAAGAGCCTAGTTTTGTGCCATTATTTGGGAGAAAATAAACTATCTCCAAGTGACTTTTATTTCATATTTAATACATATTTTATTAAGTTCATTTCCAAGAGTCAAATGCCTAGTTTTATTAGAAGTGTTTCAAATATAATAGATTAAATATCTCATCCTTGTTTAAAAGTCTAGATTTTGACATTTTTGGCCAAAAGTTCTAGTGAATACCTTGTTTGAGCCTAACTTTTGATGCCATGTTTGGCCAAAATACCTAGAAACTTTTATTTTTCCTAGATTATACTGATGGGAAAACAAGGCCACAAAGGTCATAAATTCCACATTTTTCCACTTTATTCCAAACTAATCTGAGTATCCTTGATGCGACTTTATCTAGTGCAATTATGCCATTCACATTTTTATAGCTTATTTGTCAAAATAAAATCACTTATCAATTACTTTCCCCATTCCTTTTGGCCCTTTTTATCCTATGCTCTCACCATTTTATGAGTTAATTCCTATTTTTCTATCACATCCATCATGTTTGTTTTCATCAACTATCATTTTCTTCCCATTCCTTGGGAGAACTACATTCGACCTAAAGTTTTTGTTGGATATTACATCCATGGAACTATGTAGGTAGCATCCACTTTCCTAGTGCATATGGAGAGATCTCAACCACCCCCTTATTTTTATTTTATTCCCACCAAATGTTTTTTTGATAAGTTATCACCTATTTTCTAGGGGCAATATTTGTCATGTTGTTTCTACTAGCATTATGACTAACTATTATTTATTTATTTATTTATTTTGTTTGTTGTTTATGTGCTTATTTGTTTGATTTCAGTAATATTGCCTTGATTTGGTTTATGTACATTTATTAGGTGATTACTTATGTATTTATTCTTTAATCCATCCATATTCATATGTTTACATTATCATTATGGTTTTTATCATTGGTGCATTATTTTCTATTGAGTATTGGATTTTGGGAGTCAATCCTTGTGCATATTTTGGCCTATTCCTCATGGTTTTCTATCATGATGCTTAGTATCAAGTGATACAAAAAAAAAAATTCAAAAGGTCTACTCAACAAGGGTGGTATCAACATTTCATTGGCATCAACATCCCAATCATATCCCAAATAGAGTAATTAACCACGAATGAATTTTAACCTTTGTTAGTTTAGATGATCATATCTCTATTAGAAAGTTATTCCAATTCATCATTATGCTCTATGTTAAGTTACCATAATCATCATCTAACCAATCATGTTTTCCATAATCAGGGTCTATTGATTATAACCACCTATGAGCAAATCAGTATACACCATCCCATCTGTATTTCCTAATGATTATAACCACCTTTGGGAAAATCATTATGTTCTCACCAATTTAATTTATTTTTTCCAAAATAAGGGCATGTTGTTATATTTTTTGTCTATCATAATTGGTAAAACTCCATCTTCTCAATTATTATAACTGCCTTTGGGGAAATCATTGTGTTATCATACCACATTAGCACTATCAGGGTATAATGTTTATAACCACTTTTGGGAAAACCATTGTACACTATCCCATTTATATTATCAATGATTTTGACTAATTTTTTAAACTCATTATGTTTTCACCCCATCATATTTCATTTTTTGGTCCCCTTATTTTTCTTCTTTCTTTTTGAGGGATTGTTTAATGACCTAGTTGTGTCAATCATTTCCTCAAGGGGGAATCATATCATTCATCAATTGCCATTGAAGTTGTAAGCATATATGAAATTTCATTCTTTTTGAATATGTTACTCTCCTTATATCTTGCAATACCTTCCAAAACAAGGGTAAATTATAGACACCTAAAACTAAACATTGATGACCTTCAACCAGGCTTTTGACTAATTCTTACCAAAATGCACAATTTAGCCTAAAAACACTAAAACACATTAAATGAATTAAAATTTATATATTCAAGTGTTTATTTTGGCTAGGGTGTCATTAAATGGGTCAATGTAATTTATTAAGCATCTATCTTTGATCAGATGATTTTGAGTCAAAATGGCATTTTCGCACTTGGGTGCTCTAAATTATGCTTTTCTATAAAATTTATTACATAAGACATGTTCCTTTATTATTTTTCATAAAAAACATCCTAAATTTAAATATAATTCCAAAAAATATAACATTAATTTCTAATTCCATCTAGTCAAATTTTGAGCCAATAACGAGACATTTTGACCAATTTGATTAATTTGTGCACCAAAGGGCCAAAATTTACACTAAAGTGACTAATCATGCTTAGGGATAATTAATTCAGATCATGAGCCTAATTAATAATTCCATGAAGTTTTTGAATATATCTTTTTAGAAATGAATATTGAATATTTGCATCATCAAATGAAATCATTTCTATGAGGTGGTATTCACAAGCTATAAATGCATAAAATATAAGGTTTAAGCCACCCCGTGCCTCATGAAGACCCTACATGCCTCTAAAATTCCCCTCAATCCCAAATATTTATAGGGAATATTTATAAATTTAATTAAATATTTATATTAATTCATGGCCACACATCTCAATCTTGAGATGGACTGTCATAGTTGATCTTGAACCATTTTTGAAAATATATAAATAGAAGAGTTATGAACTTGAACTTTAAGCTTGGATAATGAAAATTTGTAATGAACATATAATTTCAAAAGCCATTGCAATCAGTGTTATAATGCCAAATTTTTTAGCCAAGCCAAGCCAAAGCCAAAGGTGCCAAGAGGAAATGAAGGTAGCCACACTCCATTGAAGAATATCTCTTGACATACAAGTAGATCAAGCCAAATAAGGATCCTTTTGGATAAATCAATGATTTGATAAGAAAATTGTGTTTTGTGTTCATATTTCACATTTATTTCCATTTCTAGTTGTGTTTCCAAATGGTTTATATTCACTAAGCTCCCCCTAGTCACTAGGCTTAGAGATGTTATGCTAGTTAGTGTGTTTCTTTCATTTTTTTTCATTTTGGAAATAAAACAATATGAATAATATTCTCTTGTATGAAATTCTTAGATCATAGTTATCACATGTGTCACATTCCTCCATGGGTCACACAAGTGCCATATTCCTTTTTTAGTTGCTTTCTTGGTTTTAAGTTAGAGAACATACACATTTTAGATGAGACTAACATTATTGACTAGGAATATGACATCTTGGATGTTGGGAAGAAAACTAAGACACTTAGACACCTTAAAAACCATGCGACTTTCATATATGACCCCTAAGTGACTCAATTTGACAAATGAACTAACTAGACCATGACCAAGGATAAAAACATAATGTATAACATTAGATACACCGTATACCATTATATTTGACCCCTATATAAGTTTTTGACTATAGAGGGTTGACCTATTTTGACTTTTGGTCAAAATGGTCAATAGTAACCAAAGACAAAACTAACTAGAACACTTAGGCTTAACAATGAACCAACATGTTATCTCAAGTCTCAACCATGTGTATGCTTAGTTTACACAAAGGGGAATAAAGGGGGAAAAGAGATCCAAAATGGACTGATGAAAAGAGATTACAAGGAGATGAATTATTTTCTAACTAATCACATGGTAATAGGGAATGCCTAAAGGGAACCAGGTCTGTATAACCAAGTCACAGTGATAATTATTCATAAAAAATAGAGATAAGAAATCAAATGATCATAAAGACATAAGAAGGGAATAAAAAATAAAATGTAAGAAGATAAGAGAAAGCAATGATAAAAAAATACATCCATAAGTAAACATAAATGATAATATAAGTAATATATGATGCAAAAGTAAAGTCACTATGTAGGATAAATAATAAATTGACACTATGTCAAATGATATAATAAATACATAAAGATAAAATTGGAGCACACATCCAATCTAAATGAAAATTTAAAATTTCCATACATTTGATCATAAATACTAATAAATCTACCCACACACATTATCCAAAACATCTGATAGATCTATATAAAACTGGATAAAAATTGATACTAAGTTTCTTCTATCTTTAATGAAAACTAGGAAAATACTTCTTGTTTGATTTTATCAATAAAAAAATTAGGAATTCTAGATGGATCATGTTGAGGAGGGAAATTGGGTAAGAGATACATAGGAAAATGTATGTGATGGGGCTCTATAAGAGTTTATATAATCATTGGTAGAGAAGGATCCATAGGTAAGGAACTCATAGGTGAAGGATCCATAGGTGAAGTAAGATCCACAAGTGAAGTAGTCATGGGTGATGGTATAGAAGGTGAGGAAGGGACCATAGGAGGGGATGAAATCATAAGAGGTGTAACCATGGGAGAAGATAAAGGAGACTTTTTGTGACAATGACCTATGGGAGGAATGGTATAGGGTCTAGGAATAACTATAAGGTGATCCTTTAGATGTTGCTAAAGGATGAAAAAATGATCAGTGTGATGGGTGTCACATTGGTGTTATAGATAATACACCTCACCATGCTTAGGCATATATTCAAGAATTACCTTAAGGGGAGGCATGGCTTTGTCTGAGGACTGAGTGGAAGAAGGATGCAAATTATCAATATATTATTGTAGTTTGTGATAATGGGTGAATGAAAGATTATTTATGCCATGGAAACAATATATATGCTTATCAGTGGTCTTAGTAGAATCACTCATAGGAAGAGGTGTAACAAGAGTCAAATAAATTGGGGGAGGCTTGTTGACCCATTTAGTGGGAAATGGAGCCATCTAAGATAAAGTAATTAATCCATCACCAAGGGAAGGTGGTGGTGGGGAAGGAATGAAACTAGGATCAATAGAAGGAGTGATAGGATCAAAAGTAGGGATAGACTTAGCAACAATAGAAGTAGGAATATGATAAACTATAGTGGGAACAAGAATGGGCTCAATTATAGGAGGAACATTAATGGGCTCCAATGTAGGTTCCATTGAGGAAGGGGTGGGATCTATAGAATGTTGGAGAAGGGTACTACGAATCATAGGGATAATCAGGATATAGGGACCTATCAAAGTGGTAAGGCCCAATATAACATGATCCATGAGCATATTCCTATGAGGTTCCTTCGAAACTAGAGGTGTTGGCACCATCTCTACCATATGAAAAAGAGGAAAATACTAAAATTAGGAACTATAAATGAGGTAAAATGGGAAGATATATGAAAATACTCAAACAAATAAGAATGATAATAGATAATCTCAACATCATGAGCCTAAACAAGACCACCTAAGAATGGATAATCTAAGGAATAACCATCATCATAATTAGGTGTGTGAAGATCAATGACACAGGTAAGGATGACCTTATCATCTCATGAAGTGTGGTGAAAATAATGTTGAGTCTTGGTAAAGAGGTTTACGAGAATGAGGTTCCAAAGAAGTCAAAATTTATGAGATGAGGTGAGAGATCAATTTTTTTAATTTTTAGGTTAATCTCATTAGGCATATCATCATAATAATCTAAGAGGCTAATAGGAATATTAACGATGATTTTGGGATGCCCATTATAACCTTGAGTTGATCATTGTAAAATTAAGGCATTAAGACTCATAAAATGGAACAATAGGCAAAGGTTCAAGATTAGGAATCTTAAAGACACCATGGTCTTATAATTTTTAAAAATTCTAAGGGTTGGTGTCACCCTAAATCCTATAAATGGATCCATTGTGAGGGAATTTAATGCATTGGTAGGTATAAGAAGTAATTTATCTCATACAGTGAGTCTATGACCTACCAAGAAAGATGTTTTAAGAAAGAGGAAATTTAAATATCATCACCTTCACATGAATGGTGATAGGTGGGATAGTAATGGGAAACCACACAAAACCTAATAGAGGTATTTTCCTTCAATCATATCCTTAACATGGGCTACATGTGGACATGAGATTACATTTAGAATATCCAATGGTTTTGAGAAAATCAAGAGAGGCAATGCAAGTACCTGAAGCCTCATCAATAAATACACACTTGAGTTGGATATCACCTATTTGGATACTAATGAATAAAGGAGGATCATCTGCATGAAGCATAATCTCATCAAGAATCATAAAAGTGATAATAAATTTTAAAGAAAGATAAGTGTCCATTATTTTGTCAACATAGATGGACATCTCTTCATATTATTTTAATATGCTATCCTCAAATTGAAATAAGGTTTCTTCATGTCCTATTGGGGGAGGATGAGGGATGTTCATTTCAAACAATAGTTACATAAGATAGCTTTTGTAACATGGAGAGGTCCTCATAAGCTCAAAGAATGGAATTTTGGATGGGATATTAATGAGCTCCATAATGGGATCCCACTCATCATAACCCATAAGGAGGTTGTTATAAATAGGTGCATAATGATTAATAATGTCCTTAAAAGGAGAAACTAAAGTGCTTTGCAATTTGTGCATTTTTTTTAAATAAGGAGAAATTTTAGAACAAGGTTGTAAATTATGTTGTGAAGATGAAAGAGTTGGTTCAGGAAGGTTTTGAAAATTGGTAGGATAAGTGTTTATAGAAACTTGATTATCATTAGTGTTGAGCAAGGAAAATGGAGGGATGGTATAAATATAATGGGAAGTGTTATCCAAAGGAGGAGTGGGAATTGGTTCATCAAAGACTATAAGGTCATCTTGTCTTATCTCATTTACATGAGTTGGAGAAGAATTCTAGATAACATGAAATGTGTGAGACAATGGATGAGTGTACAAAGGTTGAGGATCAATAAAAGTAACCACCCTTCACATATTAATCATATTAACCACATTATCTTCAAAAGTGGGGTCAATAATACTTTATATATTGTTGGTGGAATGGGTAGGCTTGTCTTGGGTATCTTGATTAGGTTGATGATTAGGAAGAGGGTCTTTGTAGGTGGAAAAATGAGCACTAGTTTGATTTAAGGCTTGAGATTTAGTATGTGATTCATGATCCTAAAAATAAATGTCATAGGCTTGTTGATAATTTTGAATGATAAAATCAAGCTAAAAATTATGTCGAAGAAGAAAATCCATAACTAAATTATGAATTTATCTACATGTCTCATGAGAATGACCCTAACTAGCATGAAATCAAAAAAAAAAATTAGGATCATACCAAGATTGCATAGGATGAGTAGGGTTAAGTTTTTGTGAAAGGGGTCTAGGTAGATGATTAAGTAATTTAGTTGAGGATAAGGGTTTATGAATGTTGATAGTATTTTGTGAAGATAAGTGAGGATTGGTCTATTGTTGAGAAGGGGGATTTGTTTTTTAATATTGGTTAGGAATGATAGCTTGAATGGTGGGAGTGGTGTCATAAGAATCAATGACACCTTCATTGGTAGTATTCTAATTTTTGTTCTTTACTAAAATAAGAGGACCCAAAAAAGGTTGGGGTGGATCAAATTGATGAATAAGGAAATCTTGATTTTTTTCTTAGTCAATAACATCCTCAAAATTATGTGAAGATAGAGTGTGGACCCGATATTGTAACTTGTGAAAAAGAGCATTAGTAAAGAGATGAAAAAGGTTATCATCAACCATGTTATGTTCACACTTATTTGATAAAGTTTTTCACCTTTTAACAAAAGCTTGGGCAATTTCATTTTCAAGTTGTTTACAATTTATGAAGTGTGCCAAAGTTTTTCAAAAAGATCATTAGTTTGGAATTATTAAACTAAAGCATACACTAAATCCTCCCAACTAGCAATGTAATGGGTTCTAAGTTTATTTTACCAATCTAAGTCATCACCCATGAGGGTTTTGGCTAAGAGTTTGGTAGCAACAAAGGTGTTCAATTTGACCCAATATTTATTAATGTTTTAAGATGAAGGGCAGGATCAGTTGATCCATTATAATAAATTATAGATGTGATAACTCCTATATCAACATTAGTAATTTGAGTCGTAAGAGGCTCATTTTGAAGATATTTAATGGTTTTTTTGACAAAAGGAGGTTGAGGGATGAGATTTCCTTAGGAATATTAAAGAGGAGGGGGAAATTTTTGATTATGCATGCCCCAAGTCATTTTAAGATTAGTTTCAAGATGGAGAAGGTGATTTTGCATTCTCATCATTTGATTTTTGTTAGGAGATTCAAAGGTATTTATTTGATTAAGTGTTTATAACAAGAGTTATTTGGTTTGATTGGCATTATTATAATTATTCAAAGCATTAGAGTTAGTAGTAGTGGCTTGGATACCACTATTGGTATGGATAGGAGATTGAGAGGAACTATGAGAATGAGATGCACTAGTGGAAATTTTTTATTGTGAAGCAAAAGATAGACTGGTGAATGGATGAGAAGAAGAACTATAATTATGATTACCTTGGGTAGAAAATAATGCACTAGTAGAAGGATTAAGGATAGTGGATCTTATGAGAGGCCCATTAGATGTACAACCTACCATCTTAGTGGATATGATAGGCATGAAAGTGGAAGAAGTTATAAAATAAGAGGTCATGGTGTAAGAAGGGGTCATAATCAAGGGAAGAGGTTGATAATCAAAGATGTTGGTACCCCCAAATCCATTTGAGAATCTAGGAGTAGGTGAATGAGGCTCTTTATATTGACCACTAATCATGATACGGTAAATGATATAGGGATTATTTCCTTGATGTTGACTAAATTATGATATAAAGAAGAGAATTTTGGGGGTGTACTCTAATTTGGGTTGGTATTCTAGGGAGAAGAGAGGATTATGCTATGAAGAGGTATTAGGAGGTGTCCCATAGTCTATTTTGTGAGTGGATATGTAAACATTACTCTCATCCAAGAGAGGAGCCATATTATACATATGGGAGACCCTATGAGGGTTGATAAAAATCATCATGTTTGTTTAATTCAACTCATTGTTGTCTTTAAATATAAAATTCATGATGAAGGTAAAGGACTAAAACTAGGTAAGAGAAATTCCAAATCAAGAAAATAAGAAATAAAAAAACTAGTATAGGTTTGACCAAGTCAACCTAGTATAGAAAATAGGGCGTAAAAATAGTACAAAGTTGATTGGGTTGACCTAATTTAGAAAAAAAAGGCTAAAAAGGTATAGGGTCGATTGGGTCAATCCAATACAACAAATAGGGAAAATCAAATAGCTTATAATAGACTCTATTGATTTAAATTATCATGTACTAAAAATAAATTTTCAAGTATTTTGAAAAGTAATAACCAAAGGAAAAATGAAACAAATAATCAATTGGATCAATGAGGGTGATCTAATTGAGGTACACATCATAAAACCTTGAACCAACACTGATTAATGTAAGTTTTTGCAATACAAAATACAATTGAGAAATATTAAGCAATCAACTTCAAAAATAAAAAGATAACTATATGTTTAACCTAAATATTGTTAGATTATTACAATATAATTTTAAATGTGATGGGAAGTTGGCTATAAGTAAGGAACTAAAAAGTAATCTAAGGATGGTTTTAGGATTTTTGGGCCGAAAGGGATATATATTGGTAATGGTATTGGGTCCTACCCCTTCACTTCACAAATTGTGGCGATAAGGGTGTTGGGTTCTTAGCCAAAATATACCATTAACCATGTGTCTATACTTAGATAGAACACCAAGTTGGTTTCCCTGTTGGTGATAAAATCTGAGTAGGTTGGCCTTGGGTAAACAATTATTAAAGTGATTGTTAAGATTTTGTGATTTTGTTGTGTGTGCATAAAATATAAAATAGTGAAAATAAATTGTAAATTGAAAACAACCTAATTAGACTATGTGATCTATTATAAGCATGCAAGTAACAAGAAATGAAAGTGTGAACTAATTACTAGCATATAAAGGTTAATTCCAACTTTGAAACACATTAAAACTTGATGTAATTGATAGTGTATACACAAATCATAGAATAGGGTGGAAAATGTCATAACTATAATTTGGAATCCAAGGTTTGAAAATGAAAATGGTTGACAGAGTCAACCTAGTTATCCAACCAACATAGAGAATACAAAAATGGGTCGAGAGGATCAACTCAATTGACTGTATAGGGGCATTTATAAATATTACAAACTCTGAAAGGAAAGACTATAAAAAAAGAGAGAAAGGATATAAAGGAACCTTAATGAGTTTTAAGATTCAAAGAAATGAGATTGATATCAAACATCCCTAATGAATGCTTGTAAATCCTACTAACAAGGTCGATTGGGTAGATCTAGCTTTATAGAAGTCTGTTGCTGAGTGCCTAAAATGTACAAGGTCAACTAGTTCAACCTAGTAATCTAGAATAGATGTAAAAAAGTATTTAAAACTATACTAGGTCAATTGGGTCAATCTAATAGCCTATACTTGAAAAAGAGTTTGCATAGAAAGAATAGAGTCATTTGGATGTGGCTATGTGTTAAACTTGAGCACAAAAGTCATAACTATGTTAATGCAGTCGACCCATTATGGAAAATAAATAAAAATAGATAAATAAACCCTACAAGGTTTAGTTCAGATCAAGTTCACCAAGATGTATGCAATAAAAAATTCAACATGTCTAGAAATAAATCCTAGATCAGAGAAGATAGAGCAAACCTACACTTATGATTAGGAATACATTTGTTAAACAGGAGCATGACTAATATGGGGAACGACTAGACCTAATTAGGGGATCATTTATTATAATACACTATGATAAGTAGGGTTATAAATTCTCTAATCTAACACAATAATGTAATAACCCTAAGGGGATCCTAGGTTTTTATAGTTCACCTAATCTGATAATAAGAAAAGTAAATCTAATCTAGTGCTCACCAAAGCTTATGGCATAAAGTGAGGATTAGAAAAAATAAAACTAAACATATAGAAGACATATACTCACATCAATTTATATGGAATCCTAATACATGGAAGATAAGTACAAATTCATTATCTATCTACTCTTACAAAGGAGAAATAAAGTTAGAAATACTTACTATTGACCAAATTTGACCCTACAGGTCAAATTGGGACCCTTATAGGTATAAAACTATTTTAAAGTGTTTTATGGGTCTAATATTATGTCACAAGGTGTATTATAGGTCATTTGATGTAATTTAATGTCATATTGGCCTTGTTCTTGGTCATATTCAATAATTATGTCTTTTTAGGTCATTTTGGGGGTCAATATAGAGCATTAACTTACTTTTATGACCTACTTATGAAATTTGAAGGTGTAAAAATGTGATTTCATGTCCCATGTGTCCTAATAAGTCTAAATTAACTATTTATAACTAAAAAGTGGTAGGTTATTTAGAATAAAAGATAATTTTCTTGGAAAATAGAAGAATTTAATGAGGTGTAAAAAATTATATAGATTCATATAGTTAAGGACATTTTAAGAGTGTCCCTTGGTCTTCCATACACTTACTCAAGTGATTGGTTTGATCAGAAGCCTTAAAAAACTAAGAAAACCACTTTTCTCTTCTTCCACTAGGCATGAAAGTAATAATGGCCTTCAAGTTTATACTTGGTATGATCAAAAAGAGAGATTTCAGGTAAAATTATCTTAAAGGTGTCTTATACACTTATTCATATTCCATTTGATGTTTGGTTGCAAATGAATGGTGACTTGTGCTTTATGAACCATTCCTAAGAAGTTAGACTATCTATTTTGTTTTATAATTTATGCACCCTATAGGTTTTTCTTTGGTTTGAATAAGTACATACAATATAGCTATTGGGACTGATTCTAAAGGTATTTTACACTCCTCTCACATGTTCCCCATCCTTTGTTTCAAGTTTGAGTTAATTTGAAGAGACAGTCACCTCAGGTTTATAAAATGGTCCCATTCTATGTTACAGGTAGGTTTCCACCACTTCCAACATCTTCATGTCTTGGTAATGGTGTTAAATTATGGTTATGTTTTGTATTCACATTTCAATTTTTTTTCCTTCCATTATATGCTCATTCACCAAACAATCCTCCATAGAGTTGTAGTCACAAGTGAGAGGCAATTGTTTTACTCCATGACTATCATGTACAATCAATAAGGAGAGATGATTTAAGGTCTTTAACAAATTTATGAGGCTATATTTATTTTTTTTATAATTTTAATACATTATCATATAAAAATTAACCAATAAAATCTTTTCATTTGTTAGAGGAGAGACTGACTGTCAACACAATCACTTATAGTTTCCTACCATTAATATACACGTACAGGTGTTCTCATGAAGGGAAATCATATTGAGAGGAAGAATATGAGTTGGATAGGATTATTTAAAATGAATAGAGTATATTTTAAACATATTTTATAGGTAAAAAACCAATTTTAATTCAAATTCACCACATACTACTTGTACTTGTAATTATTTCCCATATATGAAAATGACCACCTATAGGTGGCCCTAACAGAGAGCCAAAGAGTCACTTTAAAGTTTTTAAGCATACAATGAAATCATAAATGAAGTATTAATGTGTTTTATAGTTCATTATATTCTTATTTTAAATTATTTATTGATAAATGGAAGTTGGAAACCATGTTCAAGGTAATGACTGAGTTTTGGGACATAATCCCCAAAATGTGAAAATAGAGAACTGCAACATTTTGTGGATGACATATAACATGGTTACCAATGACTTTGGTAAAACATAATGGATTTTTATTATATCCTATAAATATGAAAATATATTTTAAATATATATATATTAAATATTATTATTATAAAGTAGTTGATAAGAGACATAAAATTACCTATTTATGCACTAAACTTAGTTAATGACATCTACAAAAGGATTTTGAGTCTTTGAGAAACTTTATTTTCCAAATTGGTAGTCTAAGGAATATTATCATGTTTAGATGACCTTATTGAGTGGAAATTTAGTTAAATTATCATAAACATCCTCAATAGATAAGTATATACCGATTTATTGACCACTACACCACCGACAAGCCTCCATGTCATTACAAAATGTATTCCTAGAGGCTAGTTGTAAGTTTACAATGAAAAGTGGGTGAGATAGCCTTAATGATAGACCTCACCGCAAGAATAAAAGGAAAAAATACAGATATAATATGTTTCAAATAAATTAAAATAGGTTTTTATTCTCGTCTTCAATGCCTAGATCATATAGTTCACCTACAGGACCCCACAGTCAATTGTAGTTAAATGTGAAAAGCAGAAATCAAAAGGACTATGTTTTGATGAGATGTAGCCTAATAAAGATTTAAAAATGGGTAAAAAAAATAAAAAATTACCTTAAATTTATATAATAATGTTTTATATACTTTTTAAATCCTAAACCAAGTAATCATGCACCTACAAGTGCCCTTCCAAGGCAAAACTACAGTAAAAAATGGAACTCAGTCTAGGCCAGGCAAGGTGTATGAAGGGTACATGAAAATTTAGAGTGGTGATATAATATTGGATTTAATTAATTATTTTCATGATTTATAATTCATATATCATGGTTAATAAGGAAAAAAATAGAAATAAATCTTAACATAAGTAACAGATAGTCCATTCTTCAAACCACCGTGCACATTCCACTCCACACAAGTCTATTTTGGATCTTGAAAGAGTTGAGGGGACAAATGAATTGATAAAAGGATAAAATTTTGTGAATATTTTATCCATAACTTTTATAACCATATTAAACATTAAAAATATTTAAGAAATTATGGGAAGTACCCTCTATTTTGACTTAGACAGAGGGTACTTCCCTTTATGCATAAATTGATAGGTTTGAGAAAGGGTGATAGATGGATAGACCAATAGATAAAAAAATATTTATATGAGGTTTAGGGAGTTGAAATTAACCTATTAAAATAAATTAAATATTTCACATATGGATTAATCCCAATAGGATAGCCTAGACCCTCAAATTTGTAAGCAGGCCTACTAGGCATAACTAGGCCTAGAAACCAAATGGAGAGTCACTTTCACTTTTCACATGAAGTGATAATTATAATATATTATATAATTTTTTTTGTGTCATTATAGATGTGTATAATCTATTTGGATGTAGGGGAATCCATCAGAATCCATTTTTGGGCTTTAAGATAACTCAAACCTATGCAAAGGGGAGAAATAATCTCAATAAGAGAGGTTTAACTGATCATATCTCCATTGAAACTTTGCATGGAGGTAAAGGAATTTTGGATAAGTTTAATTGGGAATTTAAGATCAAAATTTTATAATTTTTTTAAAATTCCAACATCTAACCTTCATGAACAAATCGTAAGAGAAGAATGAGGGTCAAAACCCTTGCAAACCTTTGGATAAGGAATTGATTGGGAAAATGAGATTGGATGGATATTTAAGTAAGATTTAATGACCATGAAAGTGATTGAACCTTTTATAATACTCTCTCATGATCCTCACCATCCTTTGTGACTATACAAAACTATATGGATAGGGTACATAATAGGCCATTTATAATAGTTTTATGCATTATGAAGGTTCTAAGAGGTTTCAAGAGATAAAATAAACTTTGTAAGGAATATTTAGACTTAATATAACTCCAAATTTCAATTTAATTCCTTTTTAAAACTCCTAATTTTGCCTACTAAACTCTCATCTCAGCCATTCAAAATTGGCATAGTGAACATATTGGTGAGAAGTGTGAAAACTTTAAGTAGAAGTGATTTTAAGGTGTGTCTGATACCTATAAGGCCATATCAAGTCTTTACAAGTTTCATAAGCTCCCTTTTATGAACTTTCATGGAAAAATTATGTTTTTTTTTAAGCCAAGTGTGTAAGGTGTTGAAAAGAGGAGTTTCTTTCACTATAGGTAGTGATGGCACACTTACAAAAGTTTATAGATGACTAGGAATGCAACCAATGCATGGAAAAGCATGTATAAAAGACTTCCCTCTTAGTCCAATCATCATACCTATCCCTATATATTTTTGGGATGTTAAAAAAGGGGTGAATGATGAAGGTAGTTTCCTTGTGTACGATGAGAACTCCTACACCATATTTCAAGAGTTTCATGACTTGGGGTGACACTTATGCTTCTTGAATTTATATTATCAGTTTAAAATTCCTTTATCATGAATAATTAACTCATTTTATCACATTTAAAAGTGTCCTTATGACCTTTGGATTTCTTTCTTCTCCTCTCTCTCTCTCTCAAGTTATATAAGAACTAGATATTTTTCTCATTATAAATTATGTTGCACTTGAGTATGGTAAAGTCTTACTAATTTGTATACCAAGGATAAAAAAAACTATTTATTTTTACCTCTTCCATGAAAATTCATTGTGTGTTCTCTTGAATTATTGATTTTGATTAGTGATGAGTTGTTGTTTCCTTAGCATTATTATTTCATTATCTTGCCTATTTATAGTTGGAAAGATTCTTCTTGTAGTTCATGTGAAGTATTATATTGATGTGTCAAGGTTGAGTGGGTTAGTATATTCAAATAATTCCATCTTAGGCCTCTTGTTTATTCTTTCTAGCCTAAACATTCATCACAACCTCATAATGAAATATTAATGTGAGAAGATTCAGATTGAAGAAGAGTATGTTTATTTAGTCCCTTGTTATCATGCATAAAATTTATCTAGTTGGTATTCATCAACTAATTTGGTGTATAACCTCCTTTAGGATAGTTTACTTTGTATTTTCTCTCCATTTTCTCTCATAAGCATAGGTGCAGTAGTGATCTATAAGTGGTACATCAAGGGAGATAGCCTTATCTAAAGATCCACCTCATTCTTAGGATAATCATATATTAGAGGTTTTTCAATTATGCCATTTATATTAAGATATTTGATACATCTCCTTAAATTGTGTAAATCAAGTGACAATAGTTTCTGGCATGCCTAGTGGGACTCATTGTTCAAAAAGCTAAAATATTTTTGTTGTTATCTTTCAACACATCAGCCTTTGGAGGAATATATCTAAACATAAATGGTGATTCAAAAATTACATTAGATGGTCAAGTATCATAGGTATTCCTTTTGAATATTTGTGATGATTATTCCTTGTGTTCTTACTTCCTAATAAAGTTTCATGACTAACTTTGGTGTTGAGTATTGTTTTACATAAGTTGGTGAGGTTTATCAATCATATGACATTATATATCATCCTTTTCATGATCCTTACCATCAATAATATGATATTTAAAATATCTAAAATGATCCTTACTAGATTGGTCATGATTTTTATCAGTCTTATAACCAACATTCTCAATATAGTGTTCCTCCTATTCAACCTAGTCACTTCTCAAATCAATCCATTTCCACATTTAAGGAAACTCTCATGGGATATGAGAGGTACATGATATATATTGACATATAAATGGGACATGGTATAGATATTCCTATAAATTGTATTCATAAGGTGATAAATGCATTAGATTTGGTTAAAAGAGACTGGGCACCTATTGAGGGAGCAAATAGGTAAAGGCTCACAAGTGAGATGTTATATGTAGGTGGATTGATTGCATCCTTGAAACATAAGATAAGATTTTATTAGGACAAAAATCACCAAGTATATTATACCTCATATCCACCTCCCCAATATTTCTATCAGTCCTACTTGACACCTACTTATAAAACCAATCAAGCTTGTCAAATTTTTTTTCCCTCAATCAGCTAGAAGAGAAAGTTGGGAAGACAAACCTTATTTTTGAAGCAAATATTGATAGGTAGATTGAGTTGGCCAATAAGTAAATGAATAAATAAATATCATTATCAAATTAGTTAGAATCTAATATCTCATTTACCTCTCCCATTACACCCCCACCTCAAGAATAGTCTCCTAGATATGAAATCCCAAGTTGGATACAAGGTGGAGAATCCAAGCCCAAAGAGATACCAAGTTTATTGAACACTACATAAAATCCTCAAATTAAATCACCATATCAATAATAGGCTCCTAATACTAACGTAATAAGCTAGAATAAGATATTGGAATCATGGGAAAAAAGAGAGGATAGAATCCTTGATAAGGAGTGTGAAGTTGGGAAAGAGTTTGATCCTATACAAGTCCCTCCTACCCTTCCTTAAGAGACCTCTTATTTTAAATGTCAACCCTCTTGTAATCTTTATCCTCATGATTATTCCTATAAAATTCAATAAATAATTTTCCAAGAGAACCTAGCTATGTAAATTGAAGAGATAGAGTTGAGAATGAAATTGCTAAATGAAGGTGTGGTGGAAGGTTTAGAGCCAAAAGAAGATCATATGCCTAAACACACCCCTTATAACCTTCCTCAAGAGATTTATTAAGATAAATCAGATGTAAATGAAATGGTTTTGAAATGTAAGGAATAAAACTAAGCTATTTTATGCCAAAGTCTACCTCCCCTTCCTCAAGAACTCCCAAAAAGATCCCCTGCAATTCATTCTCAATCTGATGTTGAGTTATATATACCACCTCAACCAACTAGTTCATCTTGTTTTCAGCATATCACACTTTTCATTGATGAACCTATAGTATGGGAATATAAAAGAGATTATTTGGTTGATAAAAATTTAAAACTCTTGCTTGAAATAAATATATCTCCTTGACAACCTCATTGGTCTAAGTCACCTAATTTCAAGATGCCTAGTATTGGCATCACCAAGAAGGAGAATGATTTTGAAGATCTTTCAGCCCTTGATAAGAAAATTTACATTATGAAAGTTGAGATACAACTTGATATCTATTAATAGGTCCTAAATGTTGAGGAAGAGGTGAGTCCTTGTTTTAAGTCTTCTTGTTGTGTTGATTATGAAGAATGCCTTCCTTATGTCAAATAAGAAATCTTGGATGAAGTATTTTTGGATTATAAAGGAGAGGATTAATGAGCTTCTCTTGTTGTTCCCCTCCATGATGTTGGTCAAAGAGAAGATGAGGACTTGTGGTAGCATTTTAAAAACATTTTTAATCAGTTTGAGTCTCTCAAGGGGTTTACAACTTCCTTAGAGTTGATTACAAGTGATGGTAAGTAAGATGAAAATTTTCAAAATATCATAGATGAGCTAGAGAAAGGTTCACCTTAGCCTTTTAAGGTCAAAAAAAGATTCTATTGGCCCCAATCTTCCAAGGAACAAGAAACTACTCCTCTTGAAATCATGCCTAAAAGAATATGTAAGTTGATCATGAGATGAAGAGTGAGAAACAATATGAGGTATGTGTAAAAGGTCAAGAGGAATAAATTTACATTGGATACCTATTTGAATATTGTCTACTTGAACGCATATAAAGTGAAGTGCCAAAAAATAGGTTTGATATATCAAAAATCCTATTCAAAGAGTAACATACTTGGCACTATGATTCATCTCATGAAAAAGGAGATGTAAGGAACATTCTTTTAGATCCTAAAAAGGAAGGTATGCTTAATTGTTAGTTGTACATAGTGGTTTGTTCCCTAAGTGCTTTGAGTGCATGTGTGTGTGTCTTGTTAGTTTGTTTACTTTGTTTTGTGTGTGTCCTTTATTTTATGTGGTTGAGTTAGTCAATTTGTCTTATCTTGATCAAACCTTGTTGTTAATGGTAAAATTCCTTTTGTTATGTTTCAAACTTCAAATGACTCCCTAGGCCCAATGGACTAATAAGGCTACTTATTTTAGTATAGTAGGCATACTACCCCTATGAGTCACCAATTTGGTGACCAAATTTGACACTTTAAGTCAAATTGGGACCCTTATAGGTAAAAACCTAATTTTTAGGTGTTTTAGGGGTATAATATTATGTCATAAGGTGTATTATAGGTCATTTGATGTCACATTCGCCTTGGTCTTAGTCATTTTCAATGTTTATGTCCTTTTGGGTCATTTTGGGGTTCAAAATAGAACATTAAATGACTTGTATGGATTCCTTGGGAAATTTGAAGGTATAAAAAGGTGATTTATTATCCCATGTGTCATAAGAAGTCCAAAGTAACTATTTTTAACTAAAAAGTGGTAGGTTCTTAAGAAGAAAAGTTAGTTTTATTTGAAAAAATGAGAATTTAATGAGGTGTATAGGATTACACAGACTCTTACAATTGAGTAAATTTTATGGGTGTCCCTTGGTCTTCAATACACTTATTCCAATGATTGGTTTGATCAAAATCCCTAAAAAACTAAGAAAACCACTTCTCTCTTCTTTCACTAGGTTTGGAAAGAAATAATGGACTTCAAGTTTGTACTTGGTACATTAAACAAGAGAGGTTTCAATAAAAATTATCTTGGGGGTTTTTTATACACTCAATAATATTCTGTTTTATGTTTGTTTTCAAATTAATGGTGACCTATGCTTTATGAACCATTCCTAAAAAGTTAGACTATCTAATTTACTTCATAATCTATGCACCCTATAGGTTTTACCTTGGTTTAAACAAGTTAATAAAATATAGTTATTGGTATTGATTTTATTGGTCTTTTACTCTCATCTGACATGTTCCCCATCTTTTATTTCAATTGTTTAATTTATTTAAAGAGCCAATCACCTCAGGTTTGCAAACTAGTCCCATTTTGTGTAGCACGTAGGTTTCCACCACTTCCAACAGCTGGTGTTAAAATATGGTGATGGTTTTTACTCATGTTTTAAATGTTGTTTTAATTCCATTCTAGGCTCATTATCTAAGCAATCCTCCATAGAGTTACACTCACAAGTAACATGCAGTTGGTTTACTCCATGACTATCATGTACAATCAATAGATAGATTCAAGTTAAGGTATTTAATACATCCATGTGGATTTAGTTATGGGTTTTATAAGTTTAGTAAATTATAATAGAATAAAAAATTAATCAAATATTTTAATTTTTTATAGGATAGATTGTGACTATCAACATAGTCACTTATAGTTTCTTGTCATTAATATACATGTATAGGTGCTCTCATGAAAGGAAATCATGTTGAGAGGAAGAATATAAGTTGGATATGATTATTTACAATGAATATAGTCTATTTTAAAAATTTAAGATAGTTAAAAACAATTTTAAAGTCAAATTCAACATATACTACACATATTTGTACTTCCTACCGATGTATGAAAATGACCACCTATAGGTGGCCCTAACAGAGAGATAAGGAGTCACTTTGAAGTGTTTAAGCATATGATGAACTCATAAATGACATAATAATGTGTTTATAGTTAATTATAAAACAATTTTAAAGTATTACTTGATAAATTGAAGTTAGAAACCATGTTCAAAGCAATGACTAAGTTATGGGACATAATCTCCAAAACGTGAAAATAGAAAACAACACCATTTTATGGATGACATATATCATGGTTAAAAATGAATTTGGTACATACTAATGGATTTTTATTTTATTATACATACATACATACATATATACATATGTGTGTGTGTGTGTGTGTGTGTGTGTGTGTGTGTGTGTGTGTGTGTGTGTGTGTGTGTGTGTGTGTGTGTGTGTGTGTGTGTGTGTGTGTGTGTGTGTGTGTGTGTGTGTGTGTGTGTTTGTGTTTGTGTGTGTGTATGTATATATATATGTACACACACACACACACATATACAGATATATATATATATATATATATATATATATATATATATATATATATATATATATATATATATATATATATATATATAGTATGTACAGATATATATATTATAATATATATTAAAGAGATATAATCAATATTATTGGTATAAAGTGGTTGTTAAGAGACCTAAAATCACCCATTTATGCACTAAACTTAGTCAATTACATCTATAGTATTTTGAGTCTTTGAGCAACTTTGTTTTCCAAGTTGGTAGTATAAGGAATATTATCATGTATATATGACATTATTAAGTGAAAATTAATTTCAATGATAATATAAATCATAAATAGATAAGTATATACTGTGTTATTGACAATTACACCACCTATAGGTCTTTGTGTCATTACAAAATGTACACCCACAGGCTGGTTGTAGGGTTACAATGAAAAGTGGGTTAGATAGCCTTGATGATAGACCTCAAACCAAGAATAAAAGGTAAAAATGAAGTTATAATATGGTGTAAATAACCTAAAAAAAGGTTTTTATTCTTTTCTTCAAGGCCCAGATCATATATTTCACCTATAAGAACCCACACAGTCAACTGTAGTTGACTATGAGAGGTAGAAAGCAAAGGGACTATGTTTTGATGAGGTCTAGCATAAGAAAGATTAAAAAAATGGGTAAAAACCAATTATTAATGACCTTAAGGGACTATAAGTAGTTTTTATACATTATATCAAGACTAAATTAAGCAAACATGCACCTACAAGTGGCCCTTTAAGGCAAAAACATAGTCAAAAATAGAACTCAGTCTAGGCTAGGCATGGTGTATGAAGGGTACATGAAAAGTTAGAGTGGTGAATTAATATTGGATTTAATTAATTATTTAAATTTTTTATCATGTATATAACATCATTAATAAGTAATAAAGCATAGTTAAATCCCCAAACAAGTAACATATAGACCATTCCTTAAACCACTATGCATAGTCCACTCCACACAAGTCTATTTTGGATCCTAAAAGAGCAGAGGGGTCAAATGACTTGATGAAAGGCTCAATTTTTTTAAAAATGGTATCCATAAATTGGATAACCATCTTAAACATTAAAACTATTTAATTTAATATGGGAATTACCCTCTATTTTGTATCAAATAGAGGGTACTTCCCTTTATGCATAAACAAGAAGATTTGAGAAAGGGTGATATATGGATAAACCAGGAGATAAAAAAATATTTATAGGAGGTTTATGGAGTTTAATAACACATATACAAAACATTTAAACAACTCATATATGGAATAATCTTAACAGTATGTCCTAGACCCTCAAAATTGTAGGGATGCCTACTAGGCATGGCTAGGCTTAAAAACCAGATGGAGAGTCACTTTCAATTTTCACATGAGGTGAGGATTATAACCTATTATAACATGTTTTTTTGGGTCATTATATATTTTTATAAGCTATTGGGATGCATGGTAAATGATGAGAATCTATTTTTGGGCTTTAAGACAACTTAGACCTATGCAAAGTGGGGAAATAAGCTCGATAGGAGAGGTTTGATTACTCATATCTCCATTTAAATTTTTCATGAAGGTTAGGGAAGTTTGGATAAGTTTAAGGGAGCCTCAAATATCACATTTATGGTTTTTTGAAATCCCAATGTCTAACCTTCACGAACAAAGCTTAAGATCAAAATGAGGCTCAAAACCCTTCCAAACCCTTTGATAAGGACCTGATTGGGAAAATGAGGTTTGAAGGATATTAAAGAAAGATGTAATGATAATTAAAGTGCTTTAAACTTGCATAATAATTTCTCATAATCCTCCCCATCCTTTTGGACTATACAAAACTATACGGATAGGGTATAAAATAGTGTATTTCTAACAATTTTATTGATTTTGGAGGTTCTATGAGGTTTGAAGAAATGAAATAAACTTTGGAAGGAAATTTAAACTTAATATAAATACCCATTTACATTTCGTGCATTTTAAAAAATCCTAAGTGTGCCTACTAGAGCTCTCATCTCAGCTAGTCAAAACTAGCATAGTAAACATGGTGGTGAGAAGTGTGAAAACTTCAAGTGGAAGTGATTGTAAGGTGTGTCTGATGCTTATAATTAAATTGATGCTATTTCCAAGTGTAATAAACTCCATTGGAGGATTTTTCATGTAAAAATTATGTTGTTTTAGATTTCAAGTGTGCAAGGTGTGGAAAAGAGGAGTTTCTTGGACTATAAGCAATGATGACACACTTTTAAGAGTTTTTAGATGACTAGGAATATAACAAATACATGAAGAATAGTTTATTAAATCCTTCCCTCTCAATCCAATCATCATACCTATCCATATATATTTTTGAATGTTTAAATAGGGGTTAATGATGAAGGAAGTTTCCTTGTGCAAGATGAGAACTCCTATGCCATATTTCAAAAGTTTCATGACTTGGGATGACACTTGTGCTTCCTAACTTTGGATGATCAGTTTAAAATTACCTTATCATGAAAAAGTAACTCATTTAATCTTCTTGACAAGTTTCCTTGTGACCTTTTGAATTATTTCTTCTCCTCTCTCTCTTTCTCTCTCAAGTTCTATAAGAACTATCCATTTTGGCCTTTGTAAATTATGTTTCACTTGAGTATGGAAAAGCCCTACTCATTTGCATGCCATGGATAAATAAATACTACTGATTTTTACCTCTTCCATGACTATTCATAGTGTGTTCACTTATATGATTGATTTTTTTTTGTGATGACTTGTTGTTTCCTTAGCATTGTTGTTTCATTCTCTCACCTATTTTTAGTTGGAAAGCTTCTTATTTTACTTCATGTGAAGTGTTATATTGATGTCTCAAGATTGAGTGAGTTAGTATATTTAAATAGTGCCATCCTAAGCCTCTTGTATAGTCCTCCTAGCCTAAACATTCATCATAACCTCATAATGAAATATTAATGTGAGAAGATTCAAATTAGAGAAGTGTATATTTAGTTAGTCCCTTATTCTCATGTGTAACATGTAACTAGTTGGTAGTCATCAACTAATTTGGTGTATCATGTCCTTTAGGATAGTTTGCTTTTAGTTTTATCTCCCTTTTCCCTCACAATCATAGGTGTGGTAGTGATATATAAGTGGTACATCATGGGAGATAACCCTATCTAGAGATACACCTCATTATTTAACTACACAAAATATAGAGGTGTTTCAATTGTGCCACTTGTATGAGGAGAGCTAAGAAATTCAAAGGATGAAAATCAAAGTGAGAACACTTACCTTTGAACATGAACCCATTGAGCCTCAATCTTTCCCTTGGCTAAGGTTTTTTGCAAGAGGTTGTTTTGGTATATAAGGATGATAAAGACAAATCATCTCTAGGCTACACAACCTATCAATGCATCCAAAATACTTATCCATAAGATAAGATTTATATCTTTAAAGAAAGTATGGAACCCTAAGATTTATTTCTCAAGTAGAATGGTCAATAATAAGATGCTTGTTCACTCTTACTTCTTTCACTTCTTGATAATTTATAGAAATGAGCTTGTATATATAGGTATATCTTTCCCTAAACCCTTCCAAAAAATTTAATCGATAGGGTCAACCCAATCAACCCAGTACAATTTAAGACAAAAATTTATTAGGTCATGAGCTAGGTTGGCCAAAGGTCAACTAGATCCTAAGTTAAAAATACCTAAAAATGTATATGGTTAATCCAATTGACCTAGTATAATCGACTGACAAAAAGGGATTTAAGTTAGGAATAAGAGGATAAAATTTAGAAAATACCTAGAATGGGTACAATAGAGAAGATCAAGTTTAGGGTAAATGGTTTTAGGAGACAAGTGTGTAGGTAATAAGTGGCAAAAGGGATAAAAATATGATGAAGCACCAATAGTCTACCAACAATAGTCTACCCACCCCTTTTTTGGTGCACCCCTTAAGGCATGCACTCAGAGAGATTGAGACTTGATGGGTTCCCATAAGATACAAAGTGTTAGTAATCTATAAAAGTTTGAAAATATTATGTTTATATAGTACAATATTATTATTCAAGACATATTGCTATGAAAAAAGCTTTTAACTCAAAGGACTCACTTGTAGGCCTAGTTGATCATTTTGAAAGAGTTTCAAGGTGTCTTGGAAAATTTTGGAGGATTATAGGAAGGTTAAAGCCAAAACACCACTTATGAGGCTAGTAAATTTAGGTGGTTAGGGTTTTAAAAGGACTAATTACAAGATTGAAAAGGAAATGAGAAGGAAAAATGTGATATCCAAGTCATTGGAATACATGTTCTTATACCCTTCAAGAGATATTATGAGTATAAATTTCAATAATCAAAGATAAAAACCTCAATTCCAAGATTCTTCAATGTATCAAACACTACTAAAAGTGGATATCAATGGTCATTAAGATCATGGTGAGAACATGGGGTAATATAAAATGATTTTGGAAACATGTAACTCCCTCCATGAGGTATCAATTAAGGCAAGTAAACCCTCAAGGCTATAAATGGTGTAGGAGGTCTAATTATATGTCAACCTTTCAATCATATTTAACATACATGTGTGGATAAATGGGTTAGTTAAGGTAATTAATGTAGGAGTTTTTCAAGGATAGCATCTTTGAATAAACACATTCACCATCTACAAATGTTCCTAATGATAAAAATAGTATCAAGAAAGGCATTCTCATCCACTACTATGCCAAATTCCATGGGATACCATCATGATGGTAGGTATGAAGGTATTTAAGAGATCCCAATGCTCTTGAATTCCACTTGTTTTCCCTCTAGGATAGGCTGAGTTATGATGTAAAAGTGATGTAGAAAAAATAGGCCAAACTTCTAGAGGCCATAACTTTTGACCCATAGCTCCATTTGAAATCTTCTGCATACTAAAACAACCATCTAAAAAATGTTGTTTCTTCCCTAAGCCATGATTTCCATTTAGAGGTGTTTTTGATATTTTTTAGAGGCCAAACATGACCATATGAGGGTCCAAAATTATAGTTTATTGATATTTTTAGGATTTTTTTATTTTCAATTTTTTTATTTTTTTATGACTGGACATGAAATTCAATTGAAATTGTATATGTTTATATTGTTTAGATTATTTCAAGATATTTTTATATCTATGCGTGCTTGCATGTGAAAATTACTAAAAATAACAACTACTAAAAATAGATGTTTTTTTTTAGATATTAGTTTTTTTTTCAAAATTTTGCATGTCAACTATATTTACAAGTTAAGGCTTATTTAAGCATGTTTTGTGTTGTAATTAATAAAAGGAAATAAATACAAATAAATTTTGAGTATTATTTTATATATTGGCTTATTGGTAATTTTATTGTCTTGAAAGTTTTTTGATTCATTAAAAAGTTGCATTTATGTATCCTAGTAGTTCTTTTTCTCCTCTCTTATCTCATATTTCTTATAAAAAGGGTTGGAAATGACTTATTTTTTAATCCCTTTTCTAGGTATATCAAAAATCTATTTCTATGGAGACTTGTAAATGCTAGTTTAAGGCTTTTGGATTAATAATAGACTTGTTTTTACCTTATCCATGCTTGTATCTTGTGTGATTTTCATGTTTTGTTGATATACACTTGTGTTAGAGAGTTTTCTCTCTTATGTATGTCCATTTCCATTCACCTTGGTGTAATTAGGCATGTCATTATAGGTCATATGATGTGTTATAACTACTTATACAGGTGATGAGTTATGTAAATTCACTAATTATGTCATGTGTAGGAACTTTTAGCTATTACTTCTAGTTATAGATTATGCCACCACCTTCATATGAAATAATTATGCAAGAAATGCCTAATTTTGATATTATGTAAGATAAATTCTAGTCTTTCATAATTTATATTACACTATCCTAAGTTGGTGGAGGAGATCCTCAATCTTCATTCATCACCTCATTTCAAGTTTCAACTTCATTTTATCTCTTTTCATGAATAAGAGTCTTAGTTTAGCTTAGATAGGATTTGTTAGTGTAGGTTTTATGACTAGAACCTGATCCTAAATTAGGTGTACTATGGTAGAAAAGGAGTTGGCCTTCTCCAGATATTCACTCATGTCATAGGTCACCCACAACATATGAGTGTTTCTATTGTGTTAGCTAAAATAGGTTTCAGGACTTGATAAGATGCATTTCAACATGATAATAGTAACTACAAGATATTATCTTCCACTTACCACAAAGGTAGGGGATGGTCATATTAATGGGGGAATGTCATAGATGCATGGTCTCCACACTTGACACAATTTTTAGATTCAATGGGGGCATGTCATATGGGTATGGATTCCACACATTCAAATTTATCATATTCAATGGGTTTATCCTTTATAAGTATTATCTCCACATTCATTTAGTATATAACACTTACAATAGTTCTCAAATTTAATTTGACATGTTTTTGGATACATGTTCTCCACACTTATTCAGTATTCAACATCTCTAGTTTATAGCGGGGGCATGTTTTGGAAACATGTCCTCCACATTGGTACTTATATTAGTTTTCATATTTCTCCATATATAGTGGGGTATTACTTTAGCATCATGTCCTCCACACTTATATAGTTATTTGAATTAGTAGAATTCTATATACTAGTACTATTATTATAAATAGTTTTAGCATGAGACATATTTAATTTACATATGATATACATCATATGAATAATATTAAAAAATATAAATTATTTCAAATTCTATAACTATTTTAATTATTATTACCATATCACAAACTTTTTTCTTATTAATACCCCACATAATTTATGGAATTTTATTGAGCCAATCTACTATAGTAGTTAGTTCACCATTTGGTATTATTTTAGGTGATCAAATCACTCAATATTTCAATGATTTCAAATTATAATTGATCATATAATGTCACTAAGTTATAATTATCATTAAGTTGTATGGTTGAGCTAATCCCAACTGCCAGGTGGTAACTCACTTTTTCTCCAAAGTTAGGGGCATGTGCCTTCTAATATTTATCTCTATCTCTCTATTTATCTCCTTGGATATATGAACTTTATATATATATATATATTATATATATATATATATATATATCTTATTTTTAGTTCCTTATAATGATACATAATTTTCAAAAACAACTTGATAATAGGAAATGTGGTTACATCGACACATAGGTGTACTCCTAAACCTTGTTATTTCAATCTTAATCTATTCCAATTAATTTCATCCTAGATTATATGCATTTATTTTATAATATATCATGTTATTTATTACAAGACAATCACCAATGAAATACTCAAGTTGGTAACATGAAAAGACAAGGTGTGAACACATACCTAGGTACATATTCCTTTCCTTTAAACTAGAAATTTCATTACTAGATTAAAGGAGGGGAATGTAGATGATAATTTGTGATTACATAGAATATTAGTATTGTAAAATTAGAAAACTTAGACCTTGGTTGTTATTATTAGTTATGTACCTTTGTTTCTTCTACAAGTCTTCCATCTGATCTATCCTTCTACCTCATGGCCTATATTTCTTAGTTTGAACAATCTTATACTGATGGTCTAGGTCTTCTATCTTGTAAAAATGATGAAAATGTACTTATATTCAATCTATGTAAGTTATAAACATATACCTATTCCCCTGATCCCTAGACACTAATGTTTAGTTCAAATATTGGAAATGATGTTATTGTCTTATCCTAATACAATTTTATATTGATCTAAAGTCACATAATTTACAAATGAAACATATCCTAATAGTTAGCTTAATTTTTTATTACAAGTTATTACTATAAATGGATTGATATAAATACAAGATCTACCATCATTTATTCCTCACCTATAAATACCTAGTAATTAGACAAAAGAGCATTCAAAGAAAATTCAATTACACAAAGATTCCCTATTTACTCCTATTTCATACCAGTCATAAGGAATACACATCTAAATGTCTAAAGTACTAAAGGATCATCCCAAGAGATTTATTTTTAAAGTTACAAGTTAGGTCACTTTTCTAATTGATTTTAACATATTGTATGATTCACACATAATCTAACACATATGGGATATCTACATTATTTTAAGGCCCTCTTCATACTATTTACTATGTAGGAAAAGTCCTTTAATAATGGGGTTATTTGGGTTAGCTCAACACCATATGCCCACTAATCCTTTTCCCCCCAAGGTCACATTGAATATGGAAAATTGTTTTTACATTTCACAAGTAGAGATTATCCATGACCTAGATCTAAATACACTAGCGTGAAGGTGAAGGTGAATTATAACCTAAAAACATCTTGTGGGTCAAATCCTATTTTATTATATATTATATATAATAAACTAGTGTTAAACCCAAATAGTATAATCAATACAACCATCTTAGGATGATGTTGCTATCTATAGAGCTATTAGCATAATACCTAGAATCTAATGATTATTCTAGAATCTACTTCCTACTTGATTTTAGCCTATTCTAGATCTAGAACTACATTGGCATTAGAACAAGAAATATACATAAATTCTTTATTATTTATATATCTATCATAGTTTTACTTTCCATATTTATACTATCTCAGCATAATAAATTCATTGTATGCTTGTATCTAAGTTTATCATCTAATTGGCATGTTATAGATATGATTATCACCCTTATGCCATTTCATTTTTATATACCCTTTAATTTAATGTAGATAACACCAAACTAGATTTCCTATTTTAGGGTTAAATAGGTAGTTATTTTTATCAGAGAGTATTATTATGTTGGGAATATGAATCAAATTAATTGGAAGTCTAAAATATATAATGGAAACCTTGGGCCAAAATAATTTTTTAAATGTATACATTATTCACTATAATTTCTAGTTTACATGTTTGTGTGAAGTCACATTAGATAGAGGATGTATTCCATGGTATATATGATTATTTTATGTATTAATGACTATATTACACACTACTATAGTTTAGTTCTTGATATCCATATCGTCATTATCTTCCCATTCATAAAGGGAAGGACCAATCCTAGTTGGGAGGTGTGTAGGATACTGATAATTTGTGGTTGGAGGTAAAGTGCCCAAATGATGCTCTCCCTCTCTACAACTAACTTAACCATACTTGATTAATGATCATGGATATTATAATTATTTATGAGTTGTCTTATAAATATCATGTATACTTTTGTAACTTGACATTATTGTATTTATCTAAATTAATATTACCTTATGTTTATCTATATGATTTTTTGTATGGAATTTTAGTGTCTACACCATTGGGACCTTATTTTGGGGATAAAAAAAGTGATTAAATGTTTAATCAATGGATTATTGTATAAATGAAATTACTATATTATTTATCTTTATCTTGGAAATAATAATATGATAATTGAAATTATATAGAGATTATAAGATTGTGATAGAGTATATTTAGTGAATCTATTTACTTAAATTTTTTGTAGTTTTAACCTTAAAATCTAGCATGGTTGTAAAAGGTACTAAGCATTTTTTTAATATTTTGAATATAATTTCCTCAGTCATTTTATTATGGATTTTATGGGACAATGCTTTCCATAAATTCACAAAATCATGGGCTAGATCATGTTCTAATTACTTACAATTGATGAATCTATCAAAGTATTCCTTGAGTAAGTCATGATATTGGAAATTTTAAACCAATTCATTATCTAAGACTTATAATTTTACAATAGATTTAGGTTTTAATCGATTATACCATTTTGATACATAACTAATGAGGGTTTTTAGCTATAAGTGTTAAGAGTTGATCCTTTTTTATATAGGTTTCCACAAATCTTAATATGAAAATTAGGATATTTAGACCTATCACAACTGATTGTTGAAATGACTTGCCCAATGTCCATGTCTTAAATTTAAGGCCCTAAGAGTTCATTTTTAAAAACATGGAATAACATTTTTTGAATGGGTGGTTAAAAATTTAGGTTCTTGAGATGATCCTTAATGGTGGGAGGGTTACATCGATTAGGCATTCCCCATTGAATGTTTTGATGGTGATTTTACATTTGAAAGAGTATATTTTTAATTTGCATAATTTGATTTTCACTAGATGTATACATGTAGGAAATTTAGTTCAACACTCATGTGATCATCTAAGTAGGATAAATTGAAGTATTATTTATTTATTTATTATATTTAGTAGTATTAGTAGTTATTTTTAATTTTGACTAGATGTTTTCATGTGTTAAATTCATTTCAAAATTTACATCATCATCTTGGTTGGATACATTGAATAATTTTGAATTGATTGATTGTCTTGAGTAGCATTGGAAGCTTGATTTTCATTGGTTTTATTGACTTAATGTGTACTAGTGGTATAATTTTCAATGGTTTTATCTATAGTTTTTATTATGTAAGAGGAATTAACAAATAAATTCATGGCTTTTGTTTCATTAACACATGATACAAATATTGACCTAGTCAGGGTTCTAAAGAAATAAAGAACCATAGGGACTTATATTTATGCAAGTGACTTTACTACATGTTCAAAATTTATATCTTGAAAATATTACATTTTAAGACTAAATTTGAAAAATTCATCATTTTATTTTTAATTGTTTGATTCTTCATGGGTAATAATTTTTTCTTTTATTTTTATTATTAGTTGTTTTTGAATTTTGTCTTGACCATGTTAATGGGAAAGGGAATTTTTATTATTTATGTTATAGATACCCATGTTGTAATCCATGTATTAAAGGAAGGAGGACCATTGTGAGGATCTTGGTTGAGAGAAAAAGAACCCTTGGATGGATTCATCTTAGGTAGTGTTAATTTATTCAATTATTAGGAGTGAAAATCCTTCTAGGTTTATTAAAAGGAGAAATAAATTTTGAAATTAATGTATGATTGAAAACCTAGAAACACTAACATAAAATGTCAAAATGACCCAACTAGCAGTGGAGTAATATTCATGTCAGGGTCAAAATAATTTAATATTGGTGAAATTGATGTGATGATAAAGATGTAATAATAAATTTATAAAATTTAGGTTATTGAATTAAATTATACCAAATTAGTAGTGGATTAATATTCATGTCAATTAACAAAAATGGGTGTAGGCCTTAAATATTCTAAAATATAAGGATCCTCTAAAATAGGAAAAGGTCTAAGACCATTCTAATTCCAACACACATACAATACACTAGTCCACAAAGAATTCAATGGCTATAGTCAATGGTAATGATCACAGGTGGTCATAAAGGATGTAAAAATGGAATATACATACATAATAACAAGTGTAAATACCAATTATATCCAAAATGTCATTATATGGTAAGCAAGAGTTATAGGTAATCAAATTTTCATTATGTGGTAAGTAATATCTATCAAATATAATGGGTTTTATAAATATATTATATGGTAATAATGGATTATAAATTAATAACATGTAAATATATTTATAAAATAATAACCATGTGCTAATTTAGATATGGTTAGACATAAACAAACAAATCTAATCTATCATGTCATGACCATAATTTTGTAATAATTAAATTAAAAAATATGGGTCAAATGTTTTTTGGAATGTAAAATGAATAAAATAATCCACCTAAAACACTCCAAGTATCTACTAGATCATACTATATGGAACATCAAATGTAGTTATTGATGTACAAGTGGTCACACTGTCATTGTAATGCACACGTTGAACTTTTCCTCTACTAACCAACTTATTGTGACCAAGATGTACTACATAAACTCTATAATCTTTTTGATACCCATGAGCCCCATGGTTTTGGCTTGGATTCATAGTTATTATATAAAGGATTCTAGCAGGGTCTATGACTAAACAACCCACTCATGTACCCTAAAGGGTGCAAAAAACACCTCAAGCATTTCTAACCAATCATATGGCTCGAATTTGTACATTAATTCATAGTTAGGATATAATTCTATTAATTTTGGTCAAATATTATGCACATTAAATACTTGATTGAGCTATTTATTAAATAAAAACCACATAAAAATCATTTTACTCCTAAATATGAGTCAAGCCTTATCACAAATAATTTATTCTAATAACAAATCACAAATCACAAATCACATACAAAAAACATAACACTAAATATTATTTAACCTAAGTGATGTTCTAATTGCATATTGCTAGCATTCCCCCCTTAGTATGAACATAGAGAAAGGAACCACACCACATGTACTAGATAAACATATGTACATCAAGACATACACATCTATTAAAAAATGATCAAATATATGTTAGAGGTATAATCCACTTAGAAAGGGGGGGTTAATAAATGTTGGCAAACAATCCAATTTAATTTCCAAACCCTTAAAAATACTTAAGAATTCAATGCAATCATTTGTGAAGCATACAGATCATTCATAGTAGTGAATAATGAACATAATGCAAGATCACATACACAACACAAGATCTATGTGGGAAACCCTCTTGGGAATAAAACCCACTCTCAAGCTTGTAAAAACATAGACTATATACTATAAGATGATCACAAATAAGAGATTTCTCAAGTCCTTCTGATTAGGAACCTTAGGTCAAGTTCGTCTAACCTATAACCTTGATCAAGTCTTTTTGATCAAAGGTATATAGTGAGACCCTACTTCACAAAGAGAAACTACCCCTAAGGAGGATCAAGTCCTTTAGACCCTCCTTAAGAATAACCCTTCCACCTTAGAAGTGATGTATTCAAAAACTAATGATGTACCTCTTACATAAAATCTCTCTCTTTTACTCAAATAGGCCTCTCACATAGGCATGCCACAATTTCTCTCCTTCCACACTCAAAATTTCCTCATATGCACATTAAGAACTATTTTCATATCCTTAAATTATAATATCACTATTATAACATAAAAACATGCTCTAAAAGTCATAAAAATAGTCCTCCATTGGTTTTAATTTTTACCTCATCCTCAAGGCTCTCTACTTTTCCTTCACTCCACAAAACACACACATAAGCCTCTCTCCAATATCTCATAAAACTCTCATACAAAGTCTATAAAATCTAAAAAAAAACACATTTGGTTTCACTATATATAGACAAATCATGAATTAACAAGATCACAATATTTCTTTGTCAACCATAAAACATGCCTTCACCCTTAAGGCATCTCATATGGGTCATACTTAAGCATAAACCCATTTCAAATAGGCCTAAGTCACTTTTAGCTCCTATGGAGACCCATTCAACTCTTTGACACTTATATGAGCATATTAAGAGCATAAGACCACTTAAAAAACATATTTTCTCGAATCATTGATCAGGATGAACACAAACACACAATAAACTTATATGCTAAAAATATATGTATGTACACACTTCCAAATCTTTAAATCCATATTTATAAATATAACTTATAGTCCTCTACAATTTTTATTTTTACTGCATTAGAAAATTCATCTTCTATCAAAAATATGGCCCAAAAACTAGACACTATTTTTTCGCTTAGAAAAATCAAATATTTAAATGGTAATGGTCATAGTTAAACCTCAAACATAATGCTTGCATTTCATGTCCTCTTAGTTTAGATCAAATACACTCCATCAATTTTGTTTGATCTTTAACATATAGGTTCCAATGCTCAAATGTTAAAATTCTATCACTCTAACCTCATCTCATGCAATCTTTAAATGTTGACTCAAGGTGCATCATCAATCTCTATGGATCAGTCATGTCTTTAAATGTCAATGTTCATCATTCAATCAATTTTTATGAACACCTATTCAATTTTTTATCATTATCATGTATCTTTTCTCAAATTTTAAACATCATACACTTGTCCTCATCTCATTATCTCCTAACTTATTGGAGAAACATGTATTATTGATCTTTATCAATTTTTAACTCTCTAAAAAATGACTATGGGGACCCTTTAAATGTTCTTGAGTATCCATTTTTTAAGCTTATTAACTTCTTCCATGCTTTGATGCATGATCTCAAATTTAGACAAGATGATCTCCTCACATAGGAAAATCTAACCATGTGACACACTACTCCTAAAACCCTCATGTATGCAAGATATAATGTCAATAAAATGCCTTCTCAAAATGTTCTATCATAAAGCCAACTATCTCAAAACCTACCTAAAAGGCCAAATTGAGCATGCATAGCTTTTATCATGCTTTAGTGAAAATTAATTATAATCAAAATTGGACAAACCCATATGATTAGTTTCTCTTGACACCTTCACACATTTAATATATAACACCATTAATTTCTCACTCAACTCTTTTTTTCATATTTAAAAATTATCTAAGTATGGAAAACAATATTTAAACTACTTAGGAGCCTAAATTTGCATAAGCATAACTTTTGATGTGATTCATTGCATGATCTAAAAATTAGTTCAAATAAACTAGGTCTAAAACTAAAAAAAACTCATATGATCAAATTCTCCTAAAATGTCCACATGTGATAGATATTACATCATCAAACTACTTACTCAGTGTTTTTTGGGCACATTAAAAATATGGCTAAGTATGGGAAAATAATGAATTATAATTGAGAATCCAAATTTTCACTCTCATATCTTTAACTGTGCTTTGATGCATGACTTGAGATATGACACCTAACAACTAGGGACTAATGTGATCACAACCATATGACCAAATCCCATCAACCCATTCCCATATGGTAATATTGATGTAATTAAATTATCTACTGAGATTTTATACCACTAGACCCAAACTATCTTGATGAAAACTATGGACTACTATATGAATTCCACTTATGCATACACGCTCTCAAATCATAGATAACATCTTAGGTTCCTATTTGATATGCTCTAATCACCATACTCGTCCCTGAATATCTCTAACAAATCAAAATCTAGAGATCAACCAAGCCACCATCAAGCACATAAGAACAAGCACATTACACACTTTGTCATTATTACTTAAGCTATCAAAATACTTCATCCACTCTCAAGGACACATCTATGAAATTACCATGACATCACTGAT